>JAJPUD010001849.1:136333-149426 GCA_023553655.1 Myrmecobius fasciatus | reverse complement strand
CTTCCTTCCTTCCTTCCTTCCTTCCTTCCTTCCTTCCTTCCTTCCTTTTTTTTTTTTACTTTTTGCTGAGGCAATTGAGGTTAAATGACTTGCCCTAGGTCACACAGCTAGGGAGTATTAAGTGTCTGACACCAGATTTGAACTCAGGTCCTCCTGACTTCAGGGCTGGTGCTACATCGACTGCAACACCTAGCTGCCCCTAATGAATGATTTTTCATCCATCTATCCATCCACCCATTCATTTGCTCATCCATAATTCCTTGTTCTTATGCCACATATCCAACTTGTTGCCAACTATTTCATCCATTTCTTTCTGTGTATTCTCACAGTGATCATGCTAGTTCAAGCTCTCATCACTGCTCACCTGAATTATTACAATAGCCTTCTAATACCTTCTTTTTGCACATATTCTCTCCTTTCTTCAATCAAGACAAAATAATTGTCTTAAAGTACAGCATTCTATTGCTCAGTAAACTCTGGAAGTTCTCTATTATCTCCAGGTCTAAATAGAGTTATATGTTTATCACAATTTTTCTTAACCTTTTTTGTGATTTGTAACTATTAGCATATTAATTTATGTATCCTCTTGTTGTTCATTTGTTTTTCAGTCATGTTCAACTCTTTGTGACCCCATTTGGGATATTCTTAGCAAAGACACTGGAGTGATTTGCCATTTGCTTCTCCTATATATATATATATATATAACTAATATATTATATTATACTTATATATGTATATGTTTATTTCTTTATGTCTGCATGTATGTATAAATAAGTAGATATACACACGGGGCAGCTAGATAGCATGGGTTTAGACTAACAAAGACCTGAATTCAAATTCAGCCACATTTATTTACTGGCTATGTGACCTTGGACAAGTCACTTAACCCCATTTGCCTCAGTTCCTCATCTATAAAAAAGACCTGGAGGAGGAAATGGCAATCTACTTCAGAATCTTTGTCAAGAAAACACCAAATAGGGTCACAAAGGCTTGGACAACCACTAAACAACTCCAATCATGTATACATATTGGAAATATTAATTTATTATTTTCTTTACTGATAGAGGTGCCTCATGAAAATTTTAGCTTTAACTATCCTATTGACTCTGTCTTTCTTAGACTAAACTAAAGAACTGAGGTGGAAAGTGAAGGTGGGAGAAGGGGATAGAATCCTCAGGGCCTTCCACCATATAGGACAAAGCTACTGAAGGACCTGATGCTTGGGAGATATGCTGAGGAGAAAACCTTGCTCCCCCCACCTCAGGACCTCAGCCACTGATAATGTAACCTCCAGTTACATTATCAGAGTTCTTTACCAGGGGAAGCAATAAAGAAGGGGGATAGTGAAGAAAATTGTAAGCCAAAGCTGTTGATAAAAGTGGAAAAATACCTTTAATGTGAATGTGAATCAATATATAATATTATCAAAAAAATTCACAAGAAATTCAAGAGGGTGGAGTGAGAGCTTTTAGCCAATGAAAGTCCTCTATTCAAAATACATAAATAAGTGATAAAGATTGTATAAAGTCAATGCCCAGACTTCAACTGATAAATGGGCAAAGAGATGAACAATTTGCACACAAGGAAATAGAGGCGGTAAATCATCACATGGCAAAATGCAATTAAAACTACTCTAAGGCACTATTATACACCTATTAAAGTAACGAAAATGAATACAAATGACCAAATACAGGTTCTGTAGGTTAGTGAAGAAACAGGCACATTTATACACTGCATATTGCCCTGTAAATTGGTTCATATTCTCTGGAAAGCAATTCCACAATATGTAACAAGAGCTACAAAGCTATTCATACCCTTTGACCCAGTAATTCCACTTTTGCAACTATACCCCAAGGAAATAAGCTAAAAGAAAAAAAAGTCATTTATAAGAAAACGGTTAGAGCAACATTACTTATAATAACAAAAATTGGAAATCATCTGAATGCCCAAAAGGCAGGGCATCAGTAGGTACACTATACATTTGCTTACTTCAAAAATTCAAGCTTCCTTCAATTAATGTTCATTGAATCTCTTCCCTCCCTTAATAGACAGTTTTCCCATTATTACATAAGCTTTGTAAAGGCAGGTACAATTAAATCTTTATTTTTGTATGCCCAGTACCTAACCTAGTGCGTGGCATGTGGTAAGTGATTAAAAATGTTTGCTGATTGATTTATTTGTGTCTGTGGCCAAAAGAGTAACAAAAGCTATCATTTATAGAATGTAATCAATGTAGTATTTTATTGGAGGCAGGTAAATGGCTCAGTGGAGAGGGAGCTGAGTCTGAGGTCAGAAAAACCTGAGTTCAAATTAGGTCTCAGACACTGACTACCTATGTGGCAAAGATTTAATCTGTTTGCCTTAATTCACTAGAAAAGGGAATAAATCATTCAAGCGTCTTTGCCACAAAAACTTATACTGGGGTCTAAATACAGGGACTAAATGATGACAACAAACAATTTATGTACAGCATTAAGATCTACAAAACTCTTTATACAAGCTATTTGATACTCAGAATAATGCTAGGAGGCATATGCTCTTTTCCTGTTTTTATCCCTATTTTAAAGAAGAGAAATTGATGTAAATAGAAGCTAAGTGACTTGTCCAGTGTCATACTGTTCCTAAGAGTCTGAGGCAGAATTTGAATCTGTGTGACTCTGATCAAGTCACTTAATCCTGTTTGCCTCAGTTTCCTCATCTGTGAAATGAGCTGGAGAAAGAAATGGCAAACTACTTCAATATTTTCACCAAGAATACCCAAAACGAGGTCATGAAGAGCCAGACACAATAGAAAGAACTGAACAAGAATAACAAGCCCAGTGTTCTGACCACTGAACCACCTCATTGCCCAGTACTATAAGCTAGCATTTATGTAAAATTTTAAGGTTTGTAAAGTACTTTAAATGTCATCTCATCTGATATTAAATAATTCTCTTATGATAGGATGACATTTCATATGATGGAATATTATATAAACCATTAAAGTGAGAAATGTTATTTGTTTTCATAGAAAGCATAAGCCTGGGAACGGGAAAGATCCAGATGGAAATCCCACTGACATAGTATAACTATGTTCCTGGATACTTTACCCCTCTGAGTTTCAATGTTGTTGTCTGTATAATGGGTATAAAATGTTAGCACTGTCTACCTTACAGGATAATAGAGGGGAAAAAAAGCTCTGTGAACCTTAATGTATTATTTGATTTTAACAGAGCCACATTAAATGAAAAATATAGAATCCACACTAGCATATTCACAGCAATTTAAGTAGATAAAATATGACTGAAATAATGTAAGTAAATTAAATTTTAAAGTTTATTAGTTGTTCTTTTTCACCTAAAAAGTTATAGTCTTAGAAAATCGTAAGTTCTCAAACTTATTGCTCTTCAGACTCCTTTATACTCCTTAATATTATTGAGGAACGCCGCATCCCACTCCAAGAAATAAAAAGAACTTTTGTTTTATGGGCTATATCTATTGAAATTTTTTCTTAAGCTGAATTACCAAGAATTCAAATTCTACTGCAGAGAATTTAAGTCTAAAGTGATGGCCATGTTATTAGAATGCCAAATACATGTTTGTTTAAAAGACTTTTAATGGAGAATTCACACAAAGCAAGCACTCACAGGGAAGTCAGAAAAAGTGATACAAGGTCTGAAAAACTTTGGAATTGACTGGGAAACGGGGGAGAAACTGGCATCTCAGCATGGCATTGCTGTATCAAAGAAGTTCCTGTATGGTATGAGCAAAGCTGAATTGCAAGAGCTCAAAGGGAACATGAGATGTGCAAATTTAGGAGCCATCTCCACTCCTAATATTCATATGGACTATTTATACTCCATGGGTGGTAGAGCCTTTCAAGCTCAAATTGGTTTGATCAGCCCTAGTCAGACATGCTGCACTTTGATCCCAACATAGTGATGAATGAACATAGAAAATGAATGGACATAGAGAAGGAAGGATAACCACCAATAATCATATCTATTGCTATTGATTGCAAACTAAAATGTCTTCACATTATCACGAAAGTCCTTTGACCTCACAGATCCCCTGGAAGTTCTTGCAGACTGCAAAAAGACCCCAGTTCATATTTTGTTACCTGACTGTATAGAACACTAAAAGATGACTAATTCTCTAGTCACCCAATTAGTATATGTCAGCCTTGAACCCCTTTTATGCCTGGCTTCTAGGCTGGCTGTATTCCCATCATACTACTCTATCTTTATTATTATTAAAATTTTAATAATCTTAAAAATATTATTATTGAAAGAAGACTGCTGACAAGCTGTGATCAGTTAAAATTATTCTATTTCTCAAATATTCAGTGATGTCATTTTTGCATTATTTCCTGAAATATTTTGTCTTTTCTCTCCATATCATAACAAAGAAAACCTAATTAAGCAATAAAACAACCATTGCTACATTCTGACATCATATGTGATACTCCAGACTCTTCACCAAAGGGAGGAATATTCATTCTTCACAGCCCCAACTGCTCCAGACATTTTATCTGAGTCCATTTGTCTTTTGGAGTTATTTCCATCTATGTTATAACATAGATTTACTGGCAAATCTAACTGTTCACATACTTGCAAATTTGCTCTTCTCAACCTGAATTCAGGACAATTTTCATCTTCTTGGTCTGGGCCCCTTTCCCCTCAATCTACTTCATACAAATAATGATGAGAAGTGGTTGTTTGGTATTGTCCTTTAAGAAAGGAGAAAAAATGCAATGTCACTTCAAATCAATATGTCTTTTCTTCTGTATGTACTTTACATGAATACAAACCTGTGTGCACTGATTGGAGAGAAAAGGAAAATCAGATTTTTGTCAGATGGGTTACCATTTTGCTTTAAATGCAAAATTTGTAATAAAAGTGCTTTTGCACTGAACTTTGTAACTTCTTCTTTTTTTTTTTTTTTTTTTTTTTTTTTTTTTTTTTTTTTTTTTTTTTTGCTGAGGCAATTGGGGTTAAGTGACTTGCCCAGGGTCACACAGCTGTTACGTGTCTGAGACCAGATTTGAACTCAGGTCCTCCTGACTTCAGGGATGGTGCTCTATCCACTGTGCCACCTAGCTGCCCCAAACTTTGTAACTTCTTTCAGTAATTTTTCTGAAAAAAAATTACACATTCTATTCAAAGATTAGATGGAAAATGCAGTGCTTTAAAACAAACTATCTTCATTACCCTGCCTGGGAAGTCTTAATGAATGAGCACTTCCTTGAGGCTTTTAATTTCTCTGAGAACCTAGAGGGAGAATTCTTAACATCTTTATTATTCTCACTCCATATTAATGATAATGAATGCAGGGCTTCAGTCAGCATTCTCCTGGTATCTCTGGCTTCAAGCAGTGTCATTCTGGGTATTTCCAGAACCTGCAGCAGAATTTATTCAGTGACAGGTATTAATAGTTAGACCACCAGAAGTATCTTCAGTGACACTCATTCAGATTTGATGACATCAATGGCTTGTCCAAATTTCCTGGTTTCCCAAGAACTGCAGTAAAATAAGGCTATTTTATACACATACACACACAAACAAAAAAAAATGAAAACAAAAGAGAAACCTGGGAAGAATGCTGAGCTAATCCCCCAGAATCTTGGATATAAAGAAAGCCTGCATGGTTATAGTCTCATATCCAGGAGTTGTCCTTATTGTCTGTTTATTTATTTATTTTTGGTGGAGAGGGAGAGGAAGAGGAAGAAAGTGGGAGAGAGACAGACAGACAGACACACACACAGAGCTTTCCTTCCTCTATCTTCCATTTCTTCAGAATGGACTCAAGTGTTATTTGGGGATTACCAAAACATTGCTAAACAGACTACTACGGCTGCACCAGGGTTCCCATACCATCTGCTTCTCCTGATTCCATATCTGCTTCAAGAACTGCACAAAGAATGGAGTTAACACTATCTCAAAACATGAGCAGAAGGGTTTAAATACTAGCTGTCTTTTTTTTTTTATGCTGTTATCTGGAGGAAGTGATTTTTCTGTGTCCAAATTTTTCATTTGTAAATGAGGATTATCATGCTGTTCTTTCTCTGGGAAATTAGGTAAGGACTAATTTATAGACAATTGCAAACACTTGCAAAAGATAATGTGCTATATCAATTATTAAAAGTAATTCTTATTAGCTGTGTCCTTGGCTCAAGAAGATAGAACCACTAGGCTGGTAATGAATTAAAATGGCTGATTTTGTTAAACTGGTTCAAGCCTTTGGACTTCACAAATTAATAGGTGATGATCTGTGTTTCCATGATGTGGGTTCCCACATATAGAAACTTCCCCTCACACAAAAAATTCAATCTCAGTAGAGTAATAATTCACAGATTAGCTGAATCCAAAATCAAAGTTCATAGTTTACATATTCAAATAGTTTTGACCCTTTTACTTACTGAATTTTTATATATGGATCTTTCTAACCCATTCCCAAGGCCATTTATCCTGAGAGATAGCATCTCTCCTCAATACTGGCTTGACACATTAAGTCTTCTCTAAAAATAGTTTGATGCTGAACACTTGAACTTTCTAGATATATTACATTAGCCACTGAATTAACATGCAATGAATGCATTAAACACACATACACACATATGCACACTATCACGTTTCCTAATGTAACTGCACAAGAAAAGTGCTGTGTATTACTGCCAACATCACTGGGTGGTGGTACACAACTATGGACCATTGTTTCTCATTTACTTAAGAAAAGTCCCAGATGGTGCTCTAATGTATCAAACAGAGAGAATCAGCATAGAATATCTAAACTGACTATATTTTTAGTGCAAAATTCATCTTCTCTAGGAAAAAAAAGAAAAACTAGAATCTTCATGTCCTTCAACTTGATTATTCCTTTTTCCAAAATTCTTCCAATGTTCTATGTTTATGCCAACTGAAGGGAACAATCAATCATGACAAGTACTAATTAAGCATACTCAGACATTCTTCTAGGTACTAGAGAAACAAAGCTAAAAATCAAACCATTTCTTCACTTAAGGATCTACTTCCTACTAAAAGAAACATTAAGTATGCCAAAATACAGAAAATAAATAAAAGGGAATTTTTGTATGGGGGCAGAAGTAGAAAATGATAGGGGAGAAAGAACTTCATGTTGAAGACAGTACATGACCTAAGTTTTGAAAAAAAAATATGGGATTCTAAGAAGCAATTCATTCCAGTTGAGGGAGGTAGCTACTGAAAAAGCAGAGTATTTTCTATGAGGAATAGCAAGATGGTCAATATGGCTGGACCTCAGAAGATGGGAAAGGTGGGTAATGTATAACAAAGGGGATATGTCATGGGTACCATGATCATGGTTGTATATGTTCACCAACAGAAGTGGGTAGAAAGAGGAATCAGTTTTGGAGAACAGGATTCCACCTCTAATTTTTACTGCTTATTTTCCTATGGTATCCCCTCAGTTAAAAGTAAAACCAACCAACCACCACCACCACTACCAACAAAACCAAACAAAAAACAAAAACCCTCAACCATACTGAGTGTCAACAAGATTGAACTTCCAGGGTTATGTTCTGAGTACTCTACTTTCTCTAGTAAAGAATATTCATGCCAGAATAGTAGTCTTAAATTTCAAATTTAATATTATATTTTCCCAGTGTACCATGTGCAGAGAATCAGGAATTAAGTAGTTACCCAAGACCTTTAATATTTTGATGTTCTATTTTTTCAGCATTCCCAAGTCTAAGTCCATATATTTATTATGACTTACTCTTGATTTCTGAAGATACTTTCTTTTGTCAAGGTGATCCTCTCTGCTCAAGATACTGTGATTAAGACTCATCTGGAGGATGGGTAGAGTGGATTATTGTAGGTCACTGGGCAAAATGTGTCAAAAGTAAGGGGAAAATACGGGGTATTTGATTTCAATGTGAGTGGTTTGGTGAAATAATAGTAAATCAGTCAATAAGCATTTATAACATACTTATGTTTCAGGCATGGCTTTCAGTGCAGTAGGAGGTTATCTGGATAGCAAAGCCATATGGAATATGGGATTCTGCTTATACCTTCATATCCCCATGTGGAGGACATGCCCTCTAACAATGAGAGAATGAGAGGAATGTATCAAAAGTCTGACAGAGTCTCATTTTGTTCCCTTTGGCCAAATATACCATTAATTGTGATTGCATAATCAGAAGAATTTATGTTCTTCTGAGTCTGTAATCTCCCTGTGACAGGTATTTTCACCAGTGGTACAGTTCACATCTCATCTCAAACCACTTTTTTGTTCCTTATTGTCCCATGAGTTTTCAAAAGGGGACTTTCCTTGAATTCTCTTGACATCATGATGAATACATCACCAGCCCGTATTCCTGTATTATAATTTATTCCACCATGGCATCTTTTACACAGCTTCTCTTGGATAGTGATAGATTGCAGCCAGCTCATATCCACCAAACATCTCTCCATTGCCCTTTCAGTGATTTTCAACTTCAATTCCTTGCAGAGTTAGTGTCTGATAGCTTGCAGTCGTATATTGCTGGAACCACACTGACATTAAAGAGATGGACCTTTGCTGGAGGAAGGAGCTTGAGAGTCCTAAAAGAACTGTGTAATTTCCCTAAGGCAATCAAAATAAACTTTGAATTATTATCTTATATGCAATAATGACATGTGAAGAAAGGACTTTAGATTTTTTTTTTTTTAGTTTAGCCTGAAGCAGGGTAGACAGGGGATGAATGGCCTTTGTGAGTGCTAATACTGATATATCTGTAAATACCTCTACCTGGACAATTTGATTCATCTAGATGAATACTACAGGGCAGCAAGACAACCCAGGACATGAGTAATTTACAATCTGCTGTTCTGTTGTCCTTCAAGTTCCAGCTAAAATCTCAACTTCAAAGAGAAGTCCTTCCTAATTCCCCTTAAGGCTGGCCCTTTCCTCTATTCATCAACTCTAATTTATCTCATACATAACTTGTTTGCATGTTGTATCCCTCATTAAACTGTGAGCATCTCAAGAGCAAGGACTATCTTAATGCCCTTCTTTCTTTCTTTCTCTAGTGCTTAGCTCAGTGTCAGGCACATTGTAGCTGTTCACCATGCATATTGATGATTAGTTGTGTCTGTGTACTTCTCACATGAGGATGGAAAGTAATAGTGTGAAGAGAAAAAGAACAGCCTTAGAATTAGAGAGCTTGAAAATCACCCATCTCTGTCTCCTCATTTTAAAGCTGATTTTTTTTAAATCTTATTTTTTAATTTTCTTTGCATAACATATGTGTGGGTAATTCTTCAACAATAACCCTTACATAGCTTTCCGTTACAAATTTTTACCCCCAACTCCCCACCCCTCCCCTAGATGGCAGGATATCCACTACATGTTAATTATGTTAAAATATTGGCAAATCGAATATATGTATACATATTTCCAAACTTGTCATTGTTGTACAAGAAAAATCTTGTCTACACAAACGATATATAAGATAAAGGAAACACAATGTAAGCAAACATCAATCAAGGAGTATGAGAATGTTATGTTGTGGTCCACATTTCACATCCCTCTCTCTGGGTGTATATGGCTTTCTTCAGTGAACAATTGGAGGTGATTTGAAACATTTCATTGTTGAAGAGAGCCATGTCCATCAGAATTGATCTCCTGGTTCTGCTCATTTCACTCAGCATCAGTTCATGTAAGTCTCTCCAGGCCTCTCTGAAATCATTTTGCTGGTCATTTCTCACAGAACAATAATATTCCATAATATTCATATACCATAATTTATTCAGCCATTCTCCAATTGAAGGGCATCTATTCAATTTCCAGTTTCTAGCCACCACAAAAAGGGCTGCCACAAACATTCTTGCACATGTGGGGCCTTTTCCTTCCTTTATGATTTCTTTGGGATATAAGCCCAATAGAAATGCTGCTGGGTCAAAGGGTATGCAGAGTTTGATAACTTTTTGAGCATAGCTCCAAATTGTTCTCCAGAATGGCTGTATCCGTTCACAGCTCCACCAACAATGCATTAGTGTCCCAGCCCTCCCACATCCCCTCCAACATTCATCATTAACTTTTCCTGTCATTTTAGCCAATCTGACAGGTGTGAAGTGGTATCTCAGGGTTGTCTTGATTTACATTTCTCTGATCAATAGTGATTTGGAGCACCTTTTCATATGACTACAAATAGTTTTAATTTCATCCTATGAAAATTGTCTGTTCATATCCTTTGACCATTTATTGATTGGAGAATGGCTTGAATTTTTATAAATATGAGACAATTCTCTATATATTTTAGAGATGAGACCTTTATCAGAACCCTTAAATGTAAAGATGATTTCCCAATTTATTGCTTCCCTCCTAATCTTGTCTGAATTGATTTTGTTTGTACAAAAACTTTTTAACTTAATATAGTCAAAGTTATCTATCTGGTTTTCAATTAAGAGTTCCAGTTCTTCTTTGGACATAAATTTATTCCATCTCCATAAGTCTGAGAGGTAAACTATATTACATTCCTCTAATTTACTTATAGTATCACTCTTTATATCCAGATCATGAACCCATTTAGATCTTATCTTGGTATGTGGTGTTAGATGTGGGTCAAGCCCTAATTTCTTCCACACTAGTTTCCAGTTTTCCCAGCAGTTTTTGTCAAATAGTGAATACTTATCTCAAAAGCTGGGGTCTTTGGGTTTATCAAAAACCAAATTGCTATAGTTATTGCCTAGTTTGTCTTGTGATTCTATCCTATTCCACTGATCGACTACTCTATTTCTTAGCCAGTACCAAATGGTTTTGATGACCGCTGTAAAGCTGATTTTTTTAAAGAGGCCTAGAGAACTTAAAATTGTCCAGGGCCATAGAGTTAAGTTAATAGTAAAGTAAACTCTACTCCAAGAAGCTTCCCACTGCCCCAGTGCCACATTCTGGTTCTCAATGATTGACCAATAATAGATCCCAGCCCAAGCTGCAGTCATTGCTTGGGACATGATGGTTCATACTGAGGGTAAATAGCCATTATTACTGTTTTGATCAAAAATTCTGGGACGTCTTCCTCTCCCAGAATCATTTCTTAACTAGATAAAAGTCATTTTCTTTTTGTTTGGTTTTTGTTTTGTTTTGTTTTTGTTTTTGCTGAGGCAATTGGGGTTAAATGACTTGCCCAGGGTCACATAGCTAGGGAGTGTTAAGTGTCTGAGACCAGATTTGAACTCAGGTCCTCCTGACTTCAGGGTTGGTGCTCTATCCACTGTTCCACCTATCTGCCCCTAAACATGTTTCTTTTTTTTGCCAAACTTTTTTTTAATGAAATAGAAAGATACAAAAATTTCAATAATCTATTTTATTGAATATAATATTCAATTATATTGAATACTGAATATGAATATATTCAATATATTGAATATAAAGGAAGTTTCCCACAGATACACATATCATCTTTGCCTAATTTTTTAGGATACTTTAACCACTGAATGGGAGCTGCCTCAATCAAACTGAGAACTGCTAAAGATCTTAATTTTAAAAGACCATTTACAGTTGTCCTGATTTATAGTTGGCCACTAGACCCAGATGCCTCTGGAGGAGAGAGGGACACTAATGACTTTGTATAATCTTCCCTCACTAAAGTCCAATTCATTTTTAAATTATGGCATCACTTTTCTGATGTCAGTCCTTTTAGAAAATAAAGGACAAAAATAAACAACACTGTATTTATTTTCTTTTTTTATTTTCTCTTTTATATCCTCTTTGAATCCTCTAATATCATCTCATGTTCAGTGTTGAGAATGGTACTTTGAGGTTTCAAAAATCGGTACAACATTCTTAGTAGAATGTAAGCTCTTTGAGACAATGGATTATTTTGATTTTGCTTTTCATATTCTCAGTGTTCAGCACAGTGAATTGAAAACATAGGTATAGTTTCTGCCAACTTATTAGAGTATCATGAACAATAGTATGGCTATATAGTTAATTTCCTTTTATTAGAAATTAATGAATTTTGGAGTTTTAGAAAAATAACACTTAAACATTCTTCACTATTTGTTTTTGCCATTTTGTTTTTAAATTCATAAACAATAGGGTAAAATGAAGTTTCCCCTCCCATCTGCTCTGGCTCCCTGTAGCCATTATTGTATTCATGCCATCCTGATCAATAAGAAATAATTCCAAAGCCATTAAGTTTGGGCACAGATAAATGCCCAAAAGATATGAACAAACACTTCTCAAAATAAGAGTAGGAAACCATGATCAATCTTAGGAAACAATGCTCCATTGTTGTTGCATGTCTGTTCTTGAAAAAGACTTTGATGTCTCAGCCATGTCTTTTGTGTAACTTTTTTTTTGCAGTTATCTGATGGAATAACAGGAAGCATAAAAAAGGAAAGGAAAGACCACCCTTTTGGTGTATTGATTAATAAGGTTCTTTTATTGCTGACCTGTGTTTATCTTGGAAACCTTGCAAGTTCCCTGAGTAAATGTAGTCAACCCTAAAAGAATGAACAAATATTCTCCTTGATGGGTTTCTTGCAATGGAGCACCCTGCACCTGGAAGATGCTTTGTCCCAAGAGTCATGTATCAAATCAGAATACTTAACATAGTGCCTTCTTTGTTCTCAGGTTATAAAAACCCCTTAATAGAAAGGGACTTTGAGAATCTCACCCAGGTAGGATTGGACACTTTGCCTGGGATTTTTTTTTCCCATTCTAAGACTCTGACTGGCTCTGACCAGGGATTCACCCAGCCAAGAAATTCAGATGTTAGTGCTTCCTTGGAGTGGTAATGATGTAGGAAAAAAGGAAGGGAGGAAGGAAGGAAGGAAGGAAGGAAGGAAGGAAGGAAGGAAGGAAGGAAGGAAGGAAGGAAGGAAGGAAGGAAGGAAGGAAGAAATGAAGGAAGGAAGGAAGCAAGGAAGGAAGGAAAGAAGGAAGGAAGGAAGGAAGGAAGAAAGGAAGGAAGAAAAAAGGAAGGAAGGAAGGATAGGAAGGAAGAAAGGAAGGAAGAATAGGAAGGAAGAATAGGAACGAAGGAAAATAGGAAGGAAGGAAGAATAGGAAGGAAGGAAGGAAGGAAGAATAGGAAAGAAGAAAGGAAGGAAGGAAGGAAGGAAGGAAGGAAGGAAGGAAGGAAGGAAGGAAG
>JAJPUD010001849.1:116326-136323 GCA_023553655.1 Myrmecobius fasciatus | reverse complement strand
AAGGAAGGAAGGAAGGAAGGAAGGAAGGAAGGAAGGAAGGAAGGAAGCTTTCAGTGAAGCAGTTTCTACTCACAAAAACTGGAACAACCATGAAACTATAGTGGGCATGCTTGGAACATTTCAATTGGATCATAAGTGTTTTGGATTGGTACCAAAGCAATTGGTACTTTGGGATTGATGTGGCAATTGCATGGTTCTTGTAACAGCAATCAGTGGGAAGGAGATATATCAAAAGAAGATTCTTTTGGCCAGAAAGTTTCCCACTCAGTAAACATAAAAATGGGGATATCTCTGATCTTCATCTCTTCTTTCTCTTTCTTGAACCTGTGGTATAGAAATCTTTCTGGAACTTACAATGGGGGATAGAGAGAGGGATTCCTTTTCTCTAAGCTATTTTCTTTCCTTATATATATATTTTTTTTCAAAATCTCTTCTATTATTTCATTTTATTCTCCTAAAAGCTCTGTGAGGAAAAGAAAGCATTAGTCTTTATTTTACAGATAAGGAAATTAAGGCATGAGGATATTAAATGATTTGCCAAGATCACAGAGTTAGTTCCAGGACCTACTTTAAAATCCAGGCCTTTTGTCTCTCATCAATATGCTCTTTCCATGAGCTCACAATGACTCCTTAATAACCACATTTATTTTTCCCTTTGAAGAAAAATGATGTGACGATTCTTTAACTTGTTCTTTAAAGTTTAAAGCCTAGGGAAATTTATTCTTGATAATTTATGGAGTAATTTACTAATAAGATTAAGGCAAAAAACATATCTAGGTGCATAGAAGAAAAATGTGACTTTATATGAATGAAAAGTAAAACTCTGCAGTGTTATTTCTAAGACACAAATATGATAACTTTAGAATTGGGAGGGATCTTAGTGCAACTTCCCACTCCCTGTACAAAGTGGTGGTATCACAGTCCTTGGAAGCCATTTGAAAACTTCCAGTTACTAGAAGTCCATACTTTTAAAAGGAAACCTGCTTCATTGTCAGGCAGGTCTAATTATTAAAACATTCTGCCTTATATCAAGAGCCTCCCTGTAGTCATTTGTCCTATTATTCCCTTCCCGATCAATAAAAAATAAGTCCAAAGCCATTAAGTTTGGGCACAGATAAGTGCCCAAAAGATATGAACAAACACTTATCAAAATAAGAGTAGCTAAGTATGATCAATCTTAGGAAACAATGCTCCAACTCACTAATAATAAGAGAAACATAAAAATTTAATAAGTACCTGCTATCTGCTAAGCACTGGTATATAAAGTAAAAGCAAATATAAAATAGTTTTTACCCCAAGGGAGTTTATATTCTACTTAGAGACATAATATATAAATTTAAAAGTCAACAAATTAATTTGAATTAGAAAAGAGAATAAAGAACTGAGGAGATCTCTAAGTTTTATCTCAAAGAAAGTCATGGTTCTAAATGGTAATGATGAGAAGGGTGTGCATATTAAGCATATTAGGAATGATTTGAGCGAATGCAAGGAAATTGAAGATGGAATACTGAATTCAAGTAATAAGTCGTAGTCCAATTTGTCTGGATTGTAGAGTACACAGAAGGAGATAATATGAATTTATATGGAAAATACAGATTGGAACCATATCAGAAACACTGGGCTAAATAATTTATAGAAGCAATGGGGAGCCACTGAATATTTTTGATGAGGAAAGTCACATGGTTAGATTCTGTGCTTAAGGAAAATTACTTTTGCCATCAGTGTACATGCTGATCAACACAGGGAAATCAATTATTGTATTAGTTTAGATCAGATACTGTTTCTTTGGGCTAAAAAATGCTAGTTTCTTCATGTGAGGTATTCCTAATGTGAAATTATTTTCTGACTTCTCACCTCCTTATGACCTACTCTTGATCCATTCTGCTTTAATAATGATTATTATCTATTATTTTAATGTATTTAATAGTTTTTTATTAAGATTATGAAGAACAGAGTCAAGGGCTTAATTCCCTTGGTGTTCAATATTTATTCAATGGAGGAGTTTGTATTTTATCCAGAGGTGTTGGGGACCTGCTGAAGTTTCTTGAGCAGTGGAGTAACACATTTAAACTTGAGCTGTAGGAAAACTATTTTTGGCAAACATTATTCTCTTTTGTGCATGTTATGTCTCAGGTAGACTGCCTTATTTTGTCCTTCCCAAACTTTGCCTTTTATTCCCCACTTTTTTGTCTTTGCACAGACTGTCACCCATGTTTGGAATGAACTCAGTTCTCCCTTCTGACTTTTAAAAATCAATAATTTCAGGGACAATTAGGTTACACAGTGGAAAGAGTACCAGCCATGGAATCAGGAGGACCTAAGTTAAATATGGCTTCACAGTTAGACATTTAATAGCTGTGTGACCCTGGACAAGTCACTTACTCCTGATTGTCCCCCTCCCTCCAAAAAGCCACAATGTCCTTCACATGGTACATGTACCATTGCCCATGGGAAACCCCTTCAGAACCCTTAAGTTATTGATGTTCTCTGTCTCCTGCTCAAATTTTCACACATAGACTCATTAGTCGACATGTTCCAATCCCCTCTCCCCACCATCTAGTAAACAATATGTATCTTGACAAAAATATGGTTTTTGGTTTTGTCATTACCTCCCCAGGTATTTCTAGTGTAGTGGCTGCATACAATAAGGACTTAATAAAGGCTTGTTGGATTAGACAGGATTTATTATTGAGTGAATATTAAATTAGAATAAAGTGGATTTGAGGGAATAAGAGATTGCATTTTAAGCCAAACAGAAAAATATTGCTATCAAAAGACTTAAACGGACCTATATTAGGAAACAACTATTTTGTGATTTCTCTTTCTTGAATTAATACTCTGACCAATGTTAACTGATGTCCTTTCAATGTATGGTTCAGCAAATATATTATCGAAGAGGAATGCTATTCACAGCTGATAGAATCACACAACTGCAACTCTGTGTAAGTGATGGCATTTGTTTTAGGGAAGATGAGATGTAATTCACAGAATTAGAGGTTTATGGTTCCTTCCTGGTGTAATGGACTCTTTTATAACTGAAGTTTATATTCCTGAAAGGGAAATGAAGAATCTCACTTTTGCTACTGATAGAAGAGTAGAATTTGCCCCTGGATTGCTACAGAGATTTTCTATTGCATATTTTACATTCATGCTAAGCATTGGCAAGAACTTTGTGCATAGAATATTTATTGAAAAGCTCCATGGCAGGAGAAATGGAGAGAAGCATGGTTTTCAGGCTGCCATTAGTTTTAGCAACACCAGGGATGCTTGGAGAGAATTTCTCTTCCATACTTTACAAGAAAAGGTTTGAGGTCCAATTCAGTTTTACACCATTGATTTTGTTATTGATTATGTAGGCATCATTTAAAAATCCTCTATATTTGGATGGATAGTCTTAATATATTTTGTAGAAAGTAATTTCTGATTTGCTGGGGATGCATATGGGATCTATCCCAGACCATTTGTTGGGTATCAAGCCATAATTAACAACTGACTGTTGGGAATGGAGTATGGCTGAAAAATAAAAGAGTCTAGAATTCTAAATACAACTGGACCATTAGCCTGGCCTCTGGCTATATAAGTAAACCTGCTGCAGCTAGATATAATGTGTTTTAAACATACAGTAGATCTCCAGGGTTTCCCCAGACACTGGGAAAAGAAGATTTGGGGATAGATATCACCAGTTAAGTGCTAACCATGCAGGCATTTTCTCAACAGCAGCAAAATGCAGGTTAATGGAGTCATTCTATCACTCCGCTAGTATTTATTAAGCACCTACTGTGTGCTAAGCACTTAGGATACAATTAAAGGTAAAAGTCAATCATTGCTCTCAAGGAGAAATTAATAGGGAAAATGACATAAAATTGCCATGCACAAACAAGATATATACAGGATAAATTGGAAATAAATTCATGAGGAAGGCACTGGCTTAAGAGAAATCAAGAAGGGTTGGCTTCTTGCAAATTGTGGGGTGTTAGGTGAGAATTGAAGGAAGCTAGGAAAGACAGAAAGGTGAAGATGAGGAGAGAGGTTCACATATGAGAGTGAGCCAGTAAAAATGCTTGAAGGTGAGAGATGGGATATTCTAGTATCTTATGAAATAAACTAACAGTACAAAAAAATTCCCTATTAGTTTAGTGTTCCATTTAAATCTTTATACATAAAGCACCTGAATCTAAGCATATTGCTGTTTGTACTAAAGGATCTTTGCAACATTCTATTAGGTTTGAAAAGTTCTTTTCAAACCCTGAAATGAAATGTTTTTTTTTTTTTTTTTCTAAGAGGCAATAATAGAAAAACACAACAAAAACCATTACGAACATCACCACCACCACAATATTGGATTCACAGACAGAGAGGACTTTGGTTCACTTCTGCTCTGATACTTTTGTAAGACCTTGAGTAGGGCTGTTCTGCATTTTGGACCCCAGTTTTCCCATTAGTAAAGTGGAGTAAGTTATATTATCTATAAGATTCTTTCCATCTCTATCTTTGCTTATACTTCACCTATTAAAAATTCAACTTACTTTCAATAGTACTTTATGGTTTGCATTTGATCCTCATATCATTTAGCAAGATGTTTGATGCACAGTATGCAATTAGTAAATGTTGGTTGAGGATGGGAGCCACCTGCTAGTGGCTGCTGGGGATCTAATTCTGACCAGCAGAATAGATCCCTTCATGTGAGAGGATGATTTTGATACCTGGAGACTGAAAGGCAGTTGAATTATCTGACCTTTCTTCTCTTCCCTCTGGCCTCCAATTTATTTCATTCCCAATTCACAAGCAACACCGGCAATTGCAAGGATTTGCAATTCATTCAAATGTATTATGATTCACAGCTGTGGGGGCTTTCAGAGAATCCACCTGCCCCTGGTCCTTAACAGGTTGACTTCCCTAGAGAGGACCTCGAGTGCTGCTATTTTTATCCCCATTTTACAGATGAGGAAATAGAGGCATTGAGAGGTTAAGTGACTTATCTGTGATCTACACAAATTTTAAATGCCTGGGTCAGATTTGAACCTAAGTGTTCATGGTTCTAAATCTAGTTCTCAAGTCATAATGACAAGCTGGTTAACAACAATAACACAGTTTATCTAGAAATGTCTTCAATATAGATATACCTAAGAAATGATCAAACAAAATGAATTACAAGTAGTTAAAGTTTAAAAAAAAGGATCCATGTCCCAAAGGTCCAGTACTTCATTCTCATGAAATCTATTATAACTTCAACTCAGAGATAATTTATTGTTGTTTTTAAAACAATTTGAATAAGCAGTGATAGCTAATTTCTAAGTCTACAGAGTGAAGTAGAAGCAGCAAACTAGAAAAAGGTTAAAGAGACTGTTATTGGTTTGCATACTGAAGCAGTGAATAGTGACATCTGACAGGCAGGAAGGAAAAATAGTAAAAATTAGGAGCAAAAGGCATAGCAAGGATCATTTAATGCAAGGGCAAGCAAAACTAAAGATACTCATAGTCTTCAAAAGTATCACTTGATTATAAGGTACAATTATTTCTGTTCATAACCATGATGAATCATTAAGAATAAATCATGTTACATACTCTGCTTATGAAGACAAGGATGTTTGAAATATAGTCTTGGTTTTCATCTATTTTTTAAACGTCAGTTTTTTAAGGTGCTTTTTTAAAATTAAGTATCCAAAAAACACACTGTATAAGGAGGGAGTTGAAGGAAATAAAAGCTTAGTCTAGAAAAGACAAGATCCAGATGAATTAGGACAGCTGTGTTCAAATACATGCGGGACTGTCATGTGGAAGAAGGATTAAATTTAGCTTTCTATGTCTTTACCACGGGGAGCTTTGATCAGTAGGTAAAATTTATATGAAGAAACATTGAATTCAGCTCAAAAGAAAAACAAGAGCTTCCTAACAATGGAATTAGCCGTCTCCTTAGGTAGTGGGCTTCTTGATCCCAGAAGTGTTCAAACTATGGCTTAATGACCACCTGTCAAAGATGTTCCTTCATTATGTGGTATCCTCACAAAGTCCCTAGGGTTCTGTTAATTTATCTGGAAAATTTAGTTACCTAGAACTATTCATTTCTTTAAAAGTTCCAATAAAATAAATGTTAACTCTATTGTCTTGTTGGTCTGAGATACTGAAAGAAAAATCCCCTGTTGCTGAAAAGTTGTCAATTATTGGAATATCAGCATCATACAGTTGGAGGACTTGGTAAGTGAGATTAACTCAACAATCCCTACTACATAAAAGAAAAAAGGCAGGAAAAGTAAGAAACTGAAGAAATAGTGAGAATTTGGACCAAGTTTCTATTTTAGCTCTAAGATTCAATCTGCATTGAATTAGGGCATATTTGTACCTCCTGGCCGCGATGCCTACAAGACCCTGCCCTTATTGCAACTGCCTTCTTCTCCAATTTCAGACACATCAATTTCATTTAATGTAAGAAAAGTATACATTAAGAGCCTATCACATGCCATGAACTTTGTGGTCTCTGAAAATACAAAACCAAAATAAAAGATAATTAGTTCTCAAGAAACTTATAACTCACAGGAAAATAAAAAGTAAAGCAGACAAACAAAAAAACATTGATAGAAAAATACAATGCCTTTTTAGGAGAATTGCTACTGTTCAGTCTTTTCAGTAACTCTTTGTGACTCCATTTGTAGTTTTCTTGACAAAGATAATGGAATGGTTTCTCTGTTCCTTCCCCAGCTCATTTTACAGATGAGGAAACTGAAGCAAACAGGGTTAAATGACTTGTCCAGAGTCACACAGCTAGTAAATGTTTAATTGAATTCGGTAAGATAAGTCTTCCTGATTCCAGGTCTGACATTCTATCCACTGCATCATTTACTTGCCCCGATTGAAGAGAAAAACACAGCAAATAACATTGCTACATACTGTGAAAAATAAAAACTGGTCATTAAAGAAAAAAATCATACTTTCAAAATTTGAACTCTTAAAGAAAGTGACATAAACTTGAACAAAATTATAACAAAAATGTGATCTTTTATCTGTGTCCTCTTCTGAATGTCTTTTAAATGTATCATTCCCATTTGTGTTGCTGTTATTATTTTAGTAGGCACTCAAATGCTTTTTGATTGATTGCTTATATATTTAAAGTCACTGTATGTATTACTACTTTCATTCTTTCCATACTCTCTATTTCTTTATATGATTCACTCCATATATCTTTGTGTTCTTCTAATGGGAAATTTCTTAAAGCACAATAGAATTTCTTTATGCTCACGGGCCACATTTTGAGTCACCTCTCTTTTACCTCTAAACACTTCTCCTTTTTTCTCAATCAATAAAGACATCTAAAATGAATTGCCAGTGCTGAATATGCTACTAGTTTCAGGCAGCCACTCTTTTCCATTTATTTTTTGTTAGTTATTTTTTGTTGTTGTTGTTTTGTTTTTCCATTATGTTTATGAAAGTAATCAAACCCAAAGGTATAGGATTAAAATCTCCCTGGGCTTGGAGGGAAGAGACAAAGTCAAGCAATTTGTTCTTTGAAAGAGATAACACGAAATAAATGCTCTTTATTTACCAAAACAATTGGTTTCTTCCTAAAAGTAATGTTTACCCTATGGGGAGTTAAAGATCCTATACCACTCTGTGGTGACAAAACTCATCTATTTTGGAATTTAGTCTTCTGTCATGAACAAGGTATACAAAAATAGAAAATGACCTTGAGCTCTCTTCACTGTCTCAGAAAAAGATCCTGAACTATCTCACTCCCTGAAGTTTACAGGAAATCCTAAAAAGGACTTGGAAAGTCACTTTATGGTCTCAGGACATTAATTCACTGAGCCCTAAGAACTTGAATCCCATGAAAGACTCTCAAAATTATGGACTTTTAACTGCTTGGAGATATCAACTGCAGGAAAGGAGAGAATTAGCCTTAGAGGGACTAATTATTAAATGTCTTCAATCTGCTCTAGGCTTAGGCTCTAGATCTATCCTAGCATTGTTCAATGCCCTTGCCATTTGGAGCTCTCCAAGGATCTGATCTCCATCCTATGATTCCAACAATGTTGCTTCCAGGAGCAAGAAATTATATTTTTATATACACACATACATGTATGTTTAAATATATAAGTATTCAAATATATTACATGTTTAAATATATATGCATATGTGTATGTTTCCATATATGTATGTATATATATACACACATATATATACATAAATATTTCAGAGAACCATGATCTTTATCACTGTGAGGATTGCCTCTACCAACACAGATCATAACTTCTCTGTGTCTTAGTGAGTTTTCTTTGTCTTTGTGAGTTTCTGTGTTTTTAATGTTCATTTTTTGGCCTTCCTCTGTCACCCTTTTCTTTTTCCCTGCCTCCAAGCTAAGTTGACCACCTACTGTTTCCACTTTTTTCTCACCTAAGTGTCCTTTTTGTCAAAGGGCTCCTAAGAATGAGAGATGACTGATTATGCATATCTTGACCAAGGAGTAACAGGGCAAATATGTTATTGCTAAAATGGGAAAAGATACTGGAAATGCATAGTAGTGCTAGGGATAACAAGTTGGGAATAGTTTCAGGATTTCTGGAGTGTGGGAGTTTTGGGAAAGAAAAGATCAACTGATTTAACACTTCCAAGGAATAGATCTTCAGCAAACACAGGTGAGCCAGTCTCTGAAGACATCTATTAGGGGCAGCTAGGTGACAAAGAATAAAACACTAGCCTCTGAGTTCCAATCTTACCTCAGATACTTACTATCTGTATGACCTTGATCCAATTGCCTCAAAAAACAAAAAACAGCAAAAAAGCAAACAAACAAACAAAAAAACAAACAAAAAAACTATCATATATACCTTCCTCGATCCCAAAAGTCTTTTTCCCCTTCTATTCTAAAATTCCTAGGTCTTTCCACAGATCTTTATATGGAATATATTAGAAATTCTTCAACTTCAATTGAGCCCTTTTGAAATTTTCTAGGATGGATCACATTACTCCAGAATATGGCCTGAATATTTCACCTTGTTATTCCTGCATGCTAGCCCACAATTCTCCAAGTTTTCTATCACAAAAACCACAAGAAACTTTGTCCACAGGCTTTCTTTATAAATAGGTAAAACATATTACACAGCTGATTGATACAATAGGCAATTAAGTGATACAATGCATAGAGTGCTAGACCAAAATTTAAAATCCATACTTTCTAGCTATTTCATCCTGAGCAAATCACCAAACTCTTACCTGCTTAAGTTTCTTCATCTGTAAAATAGTGATAATAATAGCATCTAATTCCTAAGATTATTATAGGATGAATGAAATAATATTTGTAATGTGCTTAGCATAGTATAGCCTAGCATACAGAAGGTACTTAAATAAATGCTTCTTCCAGTCTCCTGATCAATCAGCCTAATAACCATGATTTAAAAAGACTTCTTCTTTACAAAGTCATGTTCGCTCTTTGATAGCACTATTTGATATTCTAGATCAATAGCCCATTCTACAATAACCTCAGTTATTCATGCAGATAGTCATGGGGGTGAGTGAGAACACAGCAGCGCTGAATTTTAGCAACATGTTCAATAGTAGCAAGGATGCTAGGAGCCATAAGCAATCAATATGGCAAGGAAGAGAAAGAAATTGCTCCCAGCAAAGCTGTTATACTACCACTGTGGGCATATGAAGGTGTTGTGTAATAATATGTTTTAAAGAGGAAAATGAGAATAGTCTTCTGCCAGTGGTAGCATAATTGGACACTCCAGTGCAGCTTTGTGAAAGATTCATTTATTTATAGAGAAAGACTCAGACATAAGTAAATATCTGGAGTTTGGGGAAAAGGGTTATTCAGGAATCTCTCCTGATACAGTTAAGTTTCTTTTGACATATGGTCCCAAAACACATGGTGATTAAGGGAGTTGTATATGGCATCTACGTGTTCCATTGCCCTTGGCAACCTTGGTGGGGATTTCTGGATGCAAACACCAAATCCTCAGTTTGGCATTTAAAGCCTTTCGCAGCCTGGTTCCAATCTACCTTTTCAGATTTATACATAACTTTCTACCCTGAAGGCCACAGTTCAATCACAGGGGCCTTCTTGCTTCCTTACCTAAGGGCATTCATTGTCCATCTCTGTGCCTTTATATGCTATGGTGTACTTCTTGCTCATTTTTTCTCTACCTCTTAGAATTACTAGTCTCCTTCAAGGTTCACCTCCACCTGCTAAATATGGTTCTTCTTGAGTTTCTTATCTGCTAGAACTTTGACTCTTCCTCACCTTCCTCCCTAGCCAATTACTTTGTATTTATTTTTATAATTATCCATTATCTCACTTGATTAAATATAAGCTGCTTGAAGGCAGGGACTATTGTCATATTTTTGTCCTTGTATCCCTAGAGATACAAGTACAGTCTTTCTTTATATGTTTTAACAAATGTTTCTGTGTTGATAACTTGATTGTTTGCACATAGGTATAATTTTGTCTTCTTGGGACCTTGGTAATCCTTAATTAAGCATACAGTAATGTAATTTTAACCTTCTGATTTTGGTTCATATTTTGACCACTATTGTTCTTAGTCTACTTCTTAACCACCTAGGTCCCTAAATGTAGAAAGTGTCCTTTATTCATTCCCTCTTCTTGTGTATCATTCCTTATCAAATGCTTGAGTGCTATAGAAATGGATGACAATAGTGAGTTGTTAAAAACTTGAGTCATTCATTGACCTGACATGCAGCCAGTTTCTCTATTCATTTAGAACTTCAGTGGTTAAAAAAAAAGTAAGAGAAAAAAAGAAATCTGGTATTGGACCTCAATCTATTATTTCCAGACAGAAACAGAATTTTAAGCTATTCTTATATCTACCAAGAAAATTTCCTGTATCTGAGATTTAATGAATTGATTATATTCAATTCTCTTGCTGGATTTATTAAATCAGACTCTTTCCACTTGCTCTTTCTGTTCATTTTGCCAGACCATGAATTTAAAAGAACTCCTAGACCTGAGAGCTATCCACTGATAATTCTAGGCTAATCAAACCAGAATGGATGATGGGGAACCTGACATTAATATTACTTAGGGAAGTGTCTAAAGGGTAGCATGGTAAATGGCTTGCACTGTATCTTGGGGCAAGTCATTTAACCTTTCTTTGCTTGTATAAATAAGAATAAATAATCTCTGCTCCCTTGTCCCACATTAGTTTAATGAAGATTAATGAAATAATTTCAGTAACAAGAGCAAACAAAATGCTCAATGCATAAAAAAGAAGATGTGACCCTCTTGTTATCGTCATAAGATTATAAGATTTATATCTAAAAGACAACTTTGGGATCATTATGGGAATTATTAACTTTTTTGTATTATGGGTCCCCTTGAAAATATGTTAAAACACACATATCCTTTTATAATATTTTTAAATTAAGTTATATATATATATATATGTGTGTATATATATATATATATATATGTATTTTCAAGGAACAAAAATGAACTTTCTCTCTACCACTTTCCTATTACCATTAAAAAAAAGAGAGAAAAAGAAAGCCTTTATAATGTTTGACTATCCTTAGAGTCAAGCAGAACAAATCCCTTCACTGTGCATGTCGAAAAATTATAAATCTTATTATGCATCCTAAGAAGTAGTTTCATCCCGGGACCTATGGAATTAAGGTTGGTCATTTTATTGATCAGAATCCTGAAGTCTTTCAAAGTTGTTTGTTAACAGTGTTTTTATAGAATTCTTTCTCCACATTCTGTTTACTTCATTCTGAATCAGTTCATACAAGTTTTCCCAGATTTCATTGAAAAAAATCCATTTGGGGGGCAAAATAGTATTACATTTTTATTCAAAATGATGTAACTATGAATATGATATAAATGTAAAATAAATAACATAATAATAAAATAATGGAATATAATAAAATCCTATTCAGAAGAATGATTTTAAATACATAAAATACGTAAGTTTACAAAGGAAAGCCATTATATTTAAATACAATTATAAATATATTTAAATGTAAATGTATACATACACATACATATATCTATACATGTATAAATTTATATGAAAAAAGAGAGAGGGGAGAGAAGAGAGACAGAGAAAGAAAGAGAGACAGAGAGAAGAAAGTCAGAAAGGGGAGAGAGATACACAGAGAGACAGAGACAGAAAGAGACATACACAAAGAGAAACACAGAATCAGGAACAGAGAGACATTGACAGAGAGAAACAAAGACAGAGAGACAGAGAAATAAAGAGGACAGAGAAATAGACAGAGAAGAGAGACAGAGACAGAGACATACACAAAGAGAAACACAAATACAGGGACAGAGAGACACAAAGACAGAGAAATAAAAAGGACAGAGAAAGAGACTGAGAGATAGAGACAGAGACAGAGAGAGAGACAGAGAGAAAGACAGAGAGACAGAGACAGAGACAGAAAGAGACAGAGAGAGTGATCAAGTTGATCCATTGATGTAATCCAACCACCTCATTTTACAGATAAAGACTTCCCAAGAGGAAGTGACTCACCCAAGATTATTCTTGGAAACCTGTAAAATACCCTGATAAGAAAACCTAACATACATAATTCATGATATCTGCCTGGGATAGAAAGCAGCATTAATTGGGTTAATAAAGCACCTCTGCCACTTTTTACAAATAGAGAAGAGCCTATGATATGGATGGCAAATAGAAATATTTTCTTTTTTTTTCTGCAGGAGGAAAAACCCCAGTATGCCTATTTTTCAATGGGCTGAACAGAGATGCGCCAAAATTGCTTCAAGTATTTTCTGGGATTTATTATGGGGAAAAAGAGTGGGTGTATGGGAGGGTCTTTGACTCTAAGTGAAAGGAGACTCCTGTCAAATTGAGGACAAGCTCAAGTGCTGCATTAAGTGAGAGAAGAGGAGAGAAGCCAGAGAGAAGAAATGACAAGAGCAATACTTTAATTATGGTAAGTAGACGCCGTAAGGCCTTCTTACTGGAACCTATCTGAGGATCTTGGAGCTATGGATGAGCTTTGGGCAAAAGTCATGAAAGTATCCAGATGAGTTATAGCCATTTGAGCTCTGGAGAAAATCAGAGATTTGTAACTTGAAAAGGGAGTGAATGCAGTACTCAGTCCTAATAAAGAATTTGTATTTCTTTAAATCTCTCTGATTATGCTATTTAAAAATAGTGACTCCAGTCAGTATTATGCTTAGAGGATTTAAATAAGAGAATTCTCTTTTTGTTCTCAAAAAGCCTTGAGTAAAAAATGAATGTGTGTTGCTCATCCATGTGTTAGCAGTTGGCTTAAACTACAAATATAAATAAGTGGAAAGAAATAGCCTCTACAGGCTCTCCTTATAAACAGATATATAGGTCTGGGACCTGTGGTTTCACTGGTGAGGAAATTCCCCAATGAAGAAAGCTTCTGTACTAATATAGATTGACATTTTCCCTCATACTAAATAGTCTTAGAGAGTTATCTAGAGATCACTGAGAAACCAGGCTCACCCAGACTGTATACATTAGAGGCAGTATTTGTACTCAATTTGCATCCAGTAATTACTATCTTCTATGCCACACTATCTTATCAATGTATTTTATAAAATTTATAAAGTGATATCAACATCACAATATACTTCAGATATAGTCTTCTCTAATCCTATTAAGAAAAGGAGTAGGAGGAAATGAATATCTTAGATTATATTCCATGATAGCCATAAATACATTAATTTTAAAATATAAGGTCTAAATCAATAGACATTTAATTTTTTTTATTTTAATCTGCTTTCCTAGTGGCTCTGAAAATTACCAATTCAGCATGCAAAATCATTTTTTCCTTCATGTCCAAACTAAATTGAACCTCTGTCCTTATTGAAAGAGAATCATGAAATTACTGAATTCGTTCCCAAATGATAGTATTGCCCAACTACTATCAGATTAGTTCATTAGGACGCTATCAGGTTGGTGAGCTGCCATCTCAGGTAAAAAATTAATTTTCTGTCTGGGATAGCACAGTTATCTATCAAGCATAAGGAGCAAATAACATCCTATATGATTAATTTGGTACTTGGTCTTCATTATAATTATCTCTTCTATCCCTTCATTATGCTGATCATTCATTACATTTAGTAAGTAGCCCATCTTAGAAAGACCCTCTTCTCCCTATCAGGGTTTCAAGTTCCTGCTAGACTGCGTAGGTAAATATTACATAAAAGCTCATTAAAAGCCCATCTTGAGGCCAATTCACAGAAACCCCTGAAGGAAGAACCTAGCATTTCTCATTAGTGTGTAGTTTCTATGACATCTGCCTATCTCGTTATCCCAGAATAGGAGTGCCACACTGAACAGTGATGAGCAAGCTCCATTATTCAAAAAGCAAAAAAGATACAGGAACTGGAAGGCAGGGACGCAGCTTTCTTAATCAATCAAGATTCACAATTGATATCTATTATCACAATGCCCTCTCTGAATTATGACATTTTTCATTCTCACTAACATGATCTCCTGGCCTTTTGTCAGGCTATAAATAAGAACTCAGTTTTTCTTCATGATGGCCTCCAACAACATTTCACAGATTCACAAGATTTCAGATTTGGAAGGAACCTCTTGCAGTTTTTTAGTTCAAATTATACTGAAACCATATACAATTATATCCAACAACTGATTATTTAGTTTTTGCTCAAAGACCTGTAATGAAGGAGAACCCAGCAGTTCCTAAAAGATAAAGATCTGTGATCTGATCTAATTGTTCTGGAGAGTAATTTGGAAATATGCCCATAGGGAAAGTGGGCATCCTTTTTGATACAGCAATACCACTACTAGGTCTGCATCCCAAAGAAATCATGGGAAAATAAAAAGGACCCAAATGTATAAAAATATTTATTACAGCTTTTTTGTAACAAATAATTAGAAATTGAGGGAATGTCCATCAATGCCCATCTTTTTCTATTAATCTGAGCAATTTCTATTTTTGCAAATATTCATCCATTTCACTTAGATTGTCAGATTCATTGACATTCAGTTAGGCAAAAGTGCTCCTAATTATTGCTTTAATTTCCTTTTCATTGCTGGTGAAGGCACCCTTTAAATTTCTGATATTGGTTTTTGCCTTTCTTTCCTTTTTAAAAAATCAAATGAACCAAACTTTTATCTCCTTATATCATTGTTTTTTTCACAAACCAGCTCTTCGTTTTATTTACTAGTTCAATATTTTTCTTATTTTCAATTTTATTACTCTCATTTGATTTTCCTAATTTCTAAATTGGGGATTTTAAATTTGTTCTTTTTCTAGATTTTAAAATTGCATTTCTAATTCACTGATATCCTCTCTCTCTATTCTATTCATCTAAATATTTAGAGATATATATTTCCCTTAAGTATTGCTTTGGTTGCATCCTGTATATTTTAGTATGCTGTAACAAGGATATTTATTTGAGAATTTACTTTTTTTTTAACAAAGAGTAAGTTCCCCAAATGAAAAGCCAAGATTTTAAGTGCTCTTGTTTTTGTATTCCCACAACAAACTTAGTTGTCCTCCAGTCACCAAATTCATTCAGTACAGAATAGTTCATTTAATAACTGGTGCCTGAGCTGCTGTTAGGCAAGCATGAAGAGAAATACTTTTAGATTCTTGATAAGAAAATTAGGAATGCAGAACCATTTTGACCATGAACTAGTGAGGAGACTTATCCCTGAGTTCTACTTTTGTTACTAGCAGGGAAAAGAAAGAAAGGTTACAATAAGATTTTTAACACTAAAAGTAAAAAAAGGAGAAAATCTTAAATTCTCTTTTAATCTTACGAACTCAGCTTTAACTTAAATCCAAAGGCTTTTAAATCTCTACACTATCTCTAATTTTCATTTCTTAACTAGTTTGATTTCTCGCATAGAATGATATGCTCTTAGAAGTAATTTTGGAAGTTATCTAATCCAATTTTTCATTCACCAAAATAATTCATATGAGAATATTCCTGGCATATGGTCATCCAATCTCTGTCAACATTTTCAGCAAAGAGGAATTCACTTTTCAATAAGTATTGCAACTTCAGACTGCTCTCATCATTAGAAAATACTATTACACATTGAGTCAGTCTGTGATATTAATTAGGACAGTGGAAAGAATTGTGATTTTGTAGTTAGAAGAAATTGGATTCAAATCCTCATTCTGCTATTAACTACTTGTGTAACTGTACAAATATGTGGACCCTGATGCTTTCATATAATGAGAATATTTGACTAGCTCATAGGATTGCTAAACTAATTTTTTGGGTAAATAGTGTTTTATTTTTTCCAATTACATGTAAAGATACTTTTCAACATTCATTTTGGTTTTTTTGCTTTTTCCTGAGGCAATTGGGGTTAAGTGACTTGCCCAGGGTCACACAGCTAGGAAGTGTCTGAGACCATATTTGAACTCAGGTCCTCCTGACTTCAGGGCTGGTGCTCTAACCACTGCGCCACCTAGCTGCCCCAACATTCATTTTTAAATAAGATTTTGAGTGCCCCAAAATTTTCTCACTTCTTTCCTCATATGCTCCTTCCCTAAAATGGAAAGGAATCAAATGTAGGTTACACATTTGCAATCATGTAAACATATTTCCACATTCATGTTGTGAAAAAAAGAACAAAATGAAAAAAAAACATATATACATACACACAGTAAAAATAATATGCACCCAAATTCCATAATCCTTTCTTTGAATGTGGATAGCATTTTCTATTATGATTCTTTTGGAATTGTCTTGAATGACTATATTGCTGAGAAGAGCTAAGTCAATCATAATCTTGCTGTTGCTATATACAACATTTTCTGATTCTGCTCACTTCCCTCAGTACCAGTTCATGTAAGTCTTTCCAGGTTTTTTGAAATCTGTCTGTTCATCATTTTTTTTTGTAGCACACTTGTATTACATTCATTTATCACAACTTGTTCAGCTATTCCCCAACTGATGGGCATTCTCTCATCCCATTCACATTCACAGTTATGATTACCAATTGTGTATTTCCCTCCTTCCCATTTTCCTCCACTTATACTTCCCTCTTCTGTCTCTCCTTTCACCCCATCCCTTCACCAATGTTTTGGTGAACTTTGCTTTTCAAAAAATATTTTGATAACTATATTACAAAATAATTTCAATATGATAACTATATTTTAAAATCCTATGTATTTTATTTTATGCCCTTAAAAACTTTATTCTGAAAACAGGAATATAGGAATGAACAAACTATCAAAGAGGCAACAATTAAGATACAAATATGGTTAATATCCCTTGACTAGGTGATTTGTAGTCATGTGTGATCCTTTCCACTATATAGTCTTTGATTTGCCATCCAGAGCTAGTGATAAGAAAATTCTTTGATAGCTTTTCAAACAATTATTATAACTATTATATCCTAGAAAAAAATCACTTTCCCCTCAATAAACTATAGTCCTGAGGAATGTATTTCAGAGAATAACAGAGAGACAGCTCTATATCATTCCAGCTAATATCAATCCACTGTGATACATTTCTAGTAACACATCATCCATGTCCTTATCCCCAGACTATGGACACATCCCAAGACTATGTGGGAGACAATCTCAATATTTCATCAGCTCTCACAGATTCATTTATTATCTTTTTGTAGAACACTTCCTAAGGTATGAAGTCATTCTCATCTATCTCCTAAACTCTGGTCACACATCATTAACTTCCTATTGGAAATTTCCAATTAGATGTCCCATAGCCAGATCAATCTCAGTATATTCAAAACAGAACTAATTATCTTTTCCCTAAAATCTATCTCTTGTCCAAACTTCCATTGTTGGCAACACCAACTTTCTAGTTACCTAGTTTAGTGACCTTGTAATCATGCTCAGCTCCTCACTCTTTTTTTTCTGCCTTTATCCAAATCTGATCAGTGTTAATGGTTTATCAATTCTACCTTCACAATATTCCTCAAAATTGTATGCATCCTATCATGCCTCTGCCTACTACACTAGTTTAGGCCCTTATCAAAATTCACCTAGGTAACTACAATAACATGCTAATTTACCTTCTTGCCTAAAGTACCTTCTTTTTCCAATTCATCTTCCAAATGGATATGAAAGTGCTATTTCTAAAGCACAGATCTGACCAAGTCAGTTTCCTGCTCAAAAACATCCAATGACTCCCTATCACTTCAAGGATAAATTTAAAGCCTATCTGTATATAAAACTAAAAGTTGGTTTTATGAAAAAACCAACAAAATAGATAAACCTCTAGTTAATTTAATTAGAAAAAGGAAAGAGGAAAATCAAATTGTTAGTCTCAAAAATGAAAAGGGAGAACTTTCCACCAATGAAGAGGAAATTAGAGCAATAATCAGGAGTTACTTTGCCCAACTGTATGCCAATAAATTTGATAACCTAAGTGAAATGGAGGAATATCTACAAAAATATAGATTGCCCAGATTAACAGAAGAGGAAATAAATTATTTAAATAGTCCCATTTCAGAAAAAGAAATAGAAGAAGTCATTAACCAACTCCCTAAGAAAAAATCCCCAGGACCAGATGGATTTACATGTGAATTCTACCAAACATTTAAAAAACAGTTAACTCCAATATTATATAAACTATTTGAAAAAATACGGAATGAAGGACTCCTACCAAACTCTTTTTATGATACAGACATGGTACTGATACCTAAACCAGGTAAAACAAAAACATACAAAGAAAATTATAGACCAATCTCCTTAATGAATATTGATGCAAAAATCTTAAATAAAATATTAGCAAAGAGATTACAGAAAATCATTCCTAGAATAATACACCATGACCAAGTAGGATTTATACCAGGAATGCAAGGATGGTTCAATATTGGGAAAACTATTAAAATAATTGACTATATTAATATCCAAACTAACAAAAACCATATGATAATCTCAATAGATGCAGAAAAAGCATTTGATAAAATCCAACATCCATTCCTATTAAAAACATTAGAGAGTATAGGAATTAATGGACTTTTCCTTAAAATAGTCGGTAGCATCTATTTAAAACCATCAGCTAGCATCATATGTAATGGTGATAAACTGGAACCATTCCCAATAAGATCAGGGGTGAAACAAGGTTGCCCACTATCACCATTACTGTTCAATATTGTATTAGAAATGCTAGCCTTGGCAATAAGACAAGAAAAAGAGATTAAAGGAATTAGAGTAGGTCATAAGGAAACCAAATTATCACTCTTTGCAGATGATATGATGGTCTACTTAGAGAACCCTAGAGAATCAACTAAAAAACTATTAGAATTAATCCACAACTTTAGCAAAGTTGCAGGATACAAAATAAATCCACATAAATCATCAGCTTTTTTATACATCACCAACAAAATGCAACAGCAAGAGATACAAAGAGAAATTCCATTCAAAATAACTATCGATAGTATAAAATATTTGGGAATATATCTGCCAAGGGAAAGTCAGGATCTATATGAGCAAAACTACAAAACACTCTCCACACAAATAAAGTCAGATCTAAACAATTGGAAAAACATCAAGTGCTCTTGGATAGGTCGAGCGAATATAATAAAGATGGCAATACTACCTAAACTAATCTATCTATTTAGTGCTATACCTATCAAACTCCCAAGAGATTATTTAACTGAACTAGAAAAAATAACAACAAAATTCATCTGGAAAAACAAAAGGTCAAGAATTTCAAGGGAATTAATGAAAAAAAATGCAAATGAGGGTGGCCTAGCTGCACCAGATCTAAAACTATATTATAAAGCAGTGGTCACCAAAACCATTTGGTACTGGATAAGAAATAGAGTAGTGGATCAGTGGAATAGGTTAGGTTCACAGAACAAAATACTCAATGACAATTGTAATCCAGTGTTTGATAAACCCAAAGACCCCAGTTTTTGGGATAAAAACTCACTATTTGACAAAAACTGCTGGGATAGTTGGAAATTAGTCTGGAAGAAATTAGGCATTGACCCACACCTAACACCATATACCAAGATAAGGTCAAAATGGATTCATGATCTAGGCATAAAGAATGATATTATAAACAAATTAGAACAATGTAG
>JAJPUD010001849.1:100075-110943 GCA_023553655.1 Myrmecobius fasciatus | reverse complement strand
AAAGGAAAAGCTTGGGAAAAAAAAAAGTTTTTTTGCAAAGGTCAATGTTGAAAGGTCACTCATATGTTTTGCAAATAAAAAGCTTTATTAAAAAAAATAAAAAAAAATAAAGCCTATCTGTACAAACTTATTACTTATTACTCCTCTTCATAAGTTCTATGATCCAACAAACCTGGCCTAACTGCTTTTCATGTTGCATGATATTTTCATTCCCAGATATAGACCTCTGTATAGGCTAAAAATGAGTCTACAAAAGAGAAGAATTAATAAAGGTTAATTGGAGAAGATAGGAAAAAGGGAGAATGAGAAATAAACATTTATAAGGCATCTACTATGTTATAGGAAAAGTGATAAAATTTTTACAAATTATATTTTATAAATCTCTTTATAAATAGTCATATGAGATAATAATAACTAGCATTTATATGTCAATTTTAAGGATTGCAGAGCACTTTCCAAATATTAGCTTGTTTTATATTTTACAAAAGACTGAGGGATAGGCATTATTAATATATTTATTCTACAGACAAAAAAAAACTGAGGCAGAAAGAGGTTAAGTGATTTGTTTAGGATGCCATAGCTAGTAATTTTCTGAGATATTATTTGAACTCAAATAATCCAAGTCCAAGTCCAGTATTCTATTAACTACATAATTTACCTGCCTCTAGATTAGGTCTTTCTCCATTAAATGACATTGAAGACCTCAGTTTACTCTTTCCCCGCCAATAATATTTAACTTTCAAATACATGTAAAGATAGTTTTCAGCATTCATTTCTGAAAGATTTTATGTTCTAAATATTTATTTTCCCTTCCTAACTCCTCCCTCCCCATGACAGCAAACAATTTGATACAGGTTATACCTATACAGTACTTTGAAACATATTTCCATATCTGTCATGTTGTGCAAGAAAAATCAGACCAAAAGGCAAAGAATGATAAAGAAAAAGAAAGACAAAAGTGAAAACAGTATGCTTTAATTCACATTCTGTCTCAATATTTCTCTTTCAAGATGAGGATGGCATTTTCCATCACAAGTCTATTGAAATTGCCTTGGATAACTGCATTGCTGAGAAGAACCTAATCCATCACAGTTGATCCTCACATAATCTTCTTATTATTGTGTAAAATGTTCTCTTGGTTCTGCTCACTTCAGTCAGCATCAGGTCATGTAAGTCTTCCAAGCTTTTCTGGAATCAGTATGCTAATCATTTGTTATAGAACAATAATATTTTATTACATTCTTACACCATAACTTTTTTCAGCAAATCCCCAAATGATTAGAATCCACTAATTTTCCAATCCCATGCCACCACAAAAACGAGTTGCTACAAACATTTTTACACAGATGGGTCCTTTTCCCTCTTTTATGATACAAGTCCAGTAGTAACACTGCTGGAACAAATGCTATACACAGTTTTATAACTCTGTGGGCATAATTACAAATTGCTCTCCAGCATGGTTGGATCATTTCACAACTCTACCTTAGTCATTTTGCATTTCATAATGTTCTCGGTTTCTTCTTTGGTCATAAAATCCTCTCTTCTCTAAAGTTCTGACAGGTAGATTATCCCTTCTTCTCCTTAGGGGAATTCGCTGATAGTATCACCCTTTATGTCTAAATCATGAAAACATTTTGACCTTATCTTCGTATAGGGTATAAAAGATTGGTCTGTGCTTATTTTCTGCCATACTATTTTACAATTTTCCCAGTAATTTTTGTCAAATACTGAGTTCTTATTCCAGAAGCTAAAATGTTGTATTTATCAAACAGTAATCATTGACTATTATGTTTTGTGTGCCTAATTTATTCCACTGATACACTACTCTATATTTTGGCCAGTACTAAATGGTTTGATGACTAACATTTTTAGTACAATTTTAGTTCTGGTATAGCTAGGCCATTTTCCTGTGTTTTTTCCTCCATTAATTGAGTTGATATTTTTGACCTTTTGTTCTTCCAGATGAATTTTGTTATTTTTTCTAGCTCTATAAAGTAATTTTTTGGTTGACTGGTATGGCACTAAGTAGATTAATTTAGATAGAATTGTCATTTTAATTATATTAACTTGATCTACCCATGTGCAATTGATATTTTTGCAATTGTTTAGATCTGACTTTATTTGTGTGAAAAGTGTTTTGCAATGGTTTTCATATAGTTCACAAGCTAGTCTTGGCAGATAAACTCTAAAAATTTTATGTTTTCTACAGTTATTTTAAATGAGATTTTTCTTTCTGTCTCTTGCTTCTGGACTTTGTTAACATAGAAATGTGGGTTATTTATATGTTGCAATTTTGTTTAAGTTGTTAATTGCTTCAAATAGTTTTTTAGTTGATTCTTCAGGACTTTTTAAATATACCATCATATCATCTGCAAAGAGTGATAATTTTGTTTCCTCATTGCCCATTCTAATTCCTTCAATTTCTTTTTCTTCTCCTATTGTTAAAGCTAACATTTCTAGTACAATATTGAATAATAGTGGTGATGATGGGCATCCTTATTTCATCCCAGATCTTATTGGTAAGACGTCTAGCTTTTCTCCACTATATGCAGTGCTTGCTGATGGTTTTAGATAAATGCTTCTTATCATTTTAAGGAAAATTCCATTTATTTCTATATTCTCGAGTGTTTTTTTTTTTATTAGGAATGGGTGTTGTATTTTGCCAAATGCTTTTTCTGCATCTATTGAGATAATCATATGATTTCTGTTAGTTTGGTTATTGATATGGTCAGTTATGATAATAGCTTTCCTGATATTGCACCAGCCTTGCATTCCTGGAAAAAAAAAATCCCACTTGATCATGGTGATTTATTCTGGTGATAAGTTGCTGTAATATCTTTTAAGATTTTTGCATCAATACTCATTACAGAAATTGGTCTATAATTTTCTTTCTCTGTTTTGATTCTTCCTGGTTAAGGTATCAATATCTTATCTGTATTATAAAAGGAATTTGGTGGGACTCTTTCTTCATCTATTTTTCCAGTTTGTATAGTTTTGGAATTAATTGTTCTTTAAAAGTTTGGTACAATTCACTTGTAAATCCATCTGCCCTGGAGTTGTTTTTTTTTTCCTTAGAGAATTCATTGATGGCTTATTGTATTTATTTTTTTAATGTAACTATTTAAGTTTTTTTATTTCCTATTATATTAACCTGGGAAATTTATATGTTTTAAAATATTCATGCAATTTACTTAGATTGTCAGATTTACTGACATGCAATTGAGAAAAATTGTTTCTAATTATTGCTTTAATTTCCTGTTCATTGGTGGTTAAATTCATCCTTTTAATTTTTGATACAGGTAATTTGATTTTTTTCTTTCCTTTTTCTAATGTATTTTGTTGTTTTTCATAAATAAAACCTCTCAGTTTTATTTTTTAGTTCAATAGTTTTCTTAGTTTCAGTTTTATTCATCTCTCTTTTGATTTTCAAAATTTCTGATTTGATATTTAATTGTGGGGAGGTTAATTCATTGTTTTATTAGCTTTTTAGTTGTATGCCCAATTCATCAATCTCTACTTTTACTATTTTATTCAAGTAAGCATCTCAAGATATAAAATTTTCCCTAAGAGCTGCTTCGGATGCATCCTATAAGGGCTGTGATGTTGTCTCATTATTGTTATTCTCTTGGATGAAATTAATGATTGTTTTCTATGATTTGTTGTTTGATCCAGCCATTCTTTAGTATTAGGTTATTTAGTTTTCAATTAGTGTTTGCTCTATTTTTAAATGGCTCTTTATTACACATAATTTTGTTGTATCATGATCTGAAAAGAATACTTTTACTATTTGTGCCCTTCTGCATGTGCTTATGAGATTTTTATGCTCTAATATATGGCCAGTTTTTTGTGTAGGTGCCATTTGAGAAAAAGTTGTATTTCTTTCCATCTCCTTTGAATTTTCTCTAGACGTCTAAAATTCTATTCATCTCCTTAACTTCTTTCTTGTTCCTCTTATTTCTGATTGTAGTTCAAGCTTCTTTGCCTTCCAGAATATCATATTCCAGGACCTCTGGTTCTTTAATATGGAAGCTGCTAGCTCCTAGGTAATCCTGATCAGGGATCCTCCATAGCTGAATTGTTACTTTCTGACTGCTTGCAGTATTTTCTCTTTGATCTGATAATTCTTGAATTTAGCTACAATATTCCTTGAAGTTTTCATTTTGGGATGTCTGCCAGGAGATGACTGGTGGATTCTTTCAATGACCATTTTGCTTTTTGATTCTAGGATATTAGAGCAATTTTTCTTGAATATTTTTTGAAAGTGGTTTTTCAGGGTTTTTTTTTTGGTTATGAATTTCAGGTAGTCCAAAAATTCTTAAAGTATCTTTTCTGGATCTACTTTCTAAGTTGGTTGTTTTTACAATGAGGTATTTTACATTTTCTTCTATTTTTTAATTAAAATGTATTTGACTTATTCTTAATGTGATTTTGGGTCATTTGCTTTCATTTGTCCTATTCTAATTTTTAATGGATTATTTTCTTCTTTTACCTTCTAATTTGGTCAGTTGTACTTTTAAAGGAACTCTTTTGTTCAGTGGATTTTTGTTCCATTTCACCAATTCTATTTTTTAAAGCGTTATTTTCCTCTGCATATTTTTCCCCATTTCAACAAATGTATTTTAAGGAGTTGTTTTCTTCAGTATATTTTCTTGCCATTTTGCCAAATCTATTTTTAAGGAATTGTTTTCTTCAGTCAATTTTTGTGCTTCTTTTTCTAAGCTGTTGATTTTTTTTATAATTCTCCTGCAGATCTCTCATTTCTTTTCCCAATTTACTTCTATCTGTCTTACTTGGTTTTTAAAATCCTTTTAGACATCTTCCAAGAGATACTTGAGAGTTTGAAATCAGTTCATATCCCCCTTTGAAGTTTCACATATAGGCATTTTACCATTGCTGTCCTATTCTGGGTTTGTGTTCTGATCTTCCCTGTTGCCATAGTAGCTTTAAAAAAGTCAGGGCTCTTTTTGCTCTGTTTTAAATTTTGAGCTCTGCTCCTAGGGTGTAGAGGAGGTTGTCCCAAGTTTCTTTTGCAGGGACATAGGGCTTTTCATTGATTTTTCCTTCTGGGGCTGGCGGTGCTGCTGGCTTTCTCATTGCACTGGGTTGTCCTAGTCTAGTCCTATCTGTTATGCAGGAGCTTGGGGACTCCCAATTTGCCCTCTGTACTTGGGCTTGGATCTCACAGCTGCTGAGCCACTGGACATCTGATGGAGATGGATGGAGATCCTCTCCAGGTTGAAGAGAACAGTGCTTCTGGGTTATATTTTGACTAAGAACTTCCAGCTATATTTCCCTCACTGTGCCTGTGCTGGGCCACATTCTCCCCTGCCCAAGTGATACCTTGCCTAATGTCCTTCCAAGACACCTTAACCTGGAAAATTGTTTTACTCTTAATGTTTGTTGGTTCTGTTACTCCAGAATCTGTTCAGAGACTTGATCGAGCATTGATTGTGAGTGGGGAGAACTCAGGTTTCTCTCTTGGCTTCTCTCTGCCAGAGAACTCTTAACACTTAGGATTATAGATGGAAGGGAATTTAAGAGATTAGCTAGTCAAACTCCAACATATTCCAGATTCTTATCCATAATTTCTTTATAACTTTTCCCTTTTTTGGAATTTTAAGTTATTTAGTTGGTAATAAGAAGAAATGAAAATAATAAAAAAAAAACAAAACAAAAAACCTTTACAAAAAAGCTCACCTGAAAACTCAGCAGAGTAGGGTTATAGTTGGAAGCCTATATGCTTTCCACAGGTAGAATTAAGTTATATGAATTCAAGTAGAAGAAAAGAGAGCAATAATAATTCTCTGATGTTAGAGTTTACTTTTCTGTTACAACACAGGAGCCATGATATAAGTGTACCTGAGGCTTTGTAGGTTTGAGGAATATATAATTTAAAAACAGCTCTAGTTTCATTCTTGAAGATGAACCAGATAGCACAGGAAATCAAAGAAAATATGGAAAAGAAATAGGCAAATATTTTGAAGCAATAAAGACTACTTCTGTTGAACAAGTCAACAGAGGAATAAAAGAATCTGGGGAAAATGCTTTATGCGCTAATATTATTGCTACAGTAATAGAAGCAGGTGAACTTGAGCTCACAAGAAAAAAGAAAGGGAAATATGTTAAACTGGGGATGACAAAAAGCATTTTGGGTACTTATCCCCTTCAAGAGGCTCATGTGATTTTATAATTACCAAAAGAGTTAATTTACATATTAATATGAAAGCTGAAATTTATTTTGCTAAATCTTTTCTCTTGATTTATATTCTTTCTATATAATGCAAAACTTAAGACTATATAATAGATATTCTACTTTTTGATTCATTATTTAGCCTGTCTGAATTATTTTGGGGGATTGCTACATTTTTTAAACCATGCTGCTTATATTCTAATTATGCTCTCTCCCATTAAATCATTATTACACACAAGATTAACAATCACAGCTTTTAAGTAAAATGCCTTTTTTTACAGAGTAGTCATTCAATTGTTTTGGAAATATTTTGAGGTGGTCTTTTTTAAAAAATCAAAATATACACAGATGGTGTCTTTGTAATATTGGACAAAATATTTGGATATGTTGTTATGCTTCACGTTCCTGAAAGAGCTAAGTTTGAAAAGAGACAATTTGGGGGGTATGATCTTGGCCTCCAGCTTTATATCATGTAAACAAATTAGTGCAATTGATCCTATAGCAATAATATTAGCACATAAAGCATTTTTCCCAGATTCTTTCATTCCTCTATTGACATGCTCAATAGAAATAGTCTTTATTGCTTCAAAATATATTCCTGCTTCTTTACCATATTTTTATTATGTTCTGTTATCTGGTTCATCTTCAAGAATGGACCCAGAACTACTTCTAAATTCTATATTCCTCAAAACCCCAAAGCTTCAGTTTCCCTTGTATCATGATTCCTGTTTTATAATAAGAATATAAACTCTACATCAGCACTTTTGATATTAATGTGGCAGACATAGATATAAGTTCTGTCAAAGTTATGGTATGTGGATATTTTTAAGGAATATTTTCCTAAAAATAACAATGCCAGGGAATTTCTTAAGGGTTGGTCCCACATGTAGTCAATCATCAAATAGTCCTCTTTTAACACTTCAAAAAAATCACTAGAATGCTATTAAACTATTCACTTTTTTCTTCTTTAAGATTCTTCAAATATTTTACTTAATATTAAAGCTTGTTCATTCTTCATTTAGTTACTTATTGATCCATTCGTTCATTCAGAATTGCCCATCTTCTTGCTAATCATATTTTCCCCATCGTTTGCTTTTTTTGGTATTACTCCCCAAATTAGGAAATTAAGAAAGAGAAGGAATGGCAAACTCTTTCATCTTTGCCAAGAAAACTTCCAATGCAGTCATAAAGAGTGAAATAGAAACAAGACAATTGAACAACAAAAAAGATAAAGAGAATTCAAATATAGAATTGTGGAATTTCATACCAGAAAAGATACTTAGAGATCATTTGATACAAACTCTTCATTTTACAAAAATGAGGAAACTGAAATACAGAGATGTTACCTGAGTTGTTTAGGGTGAAGATGCTACTAAGATGATCTTTTAAGCAGAAAATGACAATAAGATATCATGTTCAATACTGTAAAACTCATTTCTTGATCTACTGATAGGTCATTATGTAGCCCACTTTCACCATTTTTATTGCTTCTAAGCAGCCTTCACAAAGAGATTATGTAAATAATGATATGAACTTTAATTATCAATGGAAATGCATTAAAAACAACAGGATGTCTATTCCTTGAGGCCAAAGAGGCCAGAAATTTGCAGCAAATCTATTGATACCTGTTTGCTTTCTTAATGTCTCCAAATTAAGATGGTGCACAGATGGGGAGAAAGAAGGCTTTTGCAGCTAGGCCCTGGAGCCTTAAAACCCATTTAATATCCAGATATGCATGTAGGCTTGTGAGACTGACTATAACTATACAGAATCTCTGAACTTTTGAAATCTGTCCATCATTTGAGAAAGACTATGCTCTTGGAAGTTAATATAACACAGATTGTAATATAGAAAAATATTTCCAAACAGCTCCACCTTATTAAAAAAATTCCACAGTGATTGATTTATACAAGTCAACAAAGTGAATATATTAAGTTTTATTTGATTTGTGATCATTTATTTATATTCAAGACACTCTTAGCTTCATACTTTTCCCTCTCTGATGATGCTTCATAGAAAGCAACTGCCTTGACAAGTAGCAACAAAACTCTAATTTTCCCCTCTGTTGCAAGAAGTAAATATTAAGTATAGATACTCAAGGCAGAGAATTTAAGGAGCAGGAGGGCAGGTTATAAAGGTCATCAGTTAAAATTCTTCAAGGTTCAGACTCACCCAAGTTAATCTCATAAAGACATGAAAAAATATAGCTTAGATTTGCTGTTTCTTACATAGGAACCATTTTTGGCCTCAAGTAAATCTCCTCTGAATCATTAATAATCTTTCCCCCCCTAACTGAAATGTTGATATTTCCTTTTGGATCAGGAGAGGATCTGAGTATTATGAAACATTTAAAACTCAGCCAATTCAAAACAAAACATCCATCAACGATGGCAAATCTACTCTTTGACAAGTGGAATTCATACACAAAAAACTCTGAAATGATATTTACTTAGTCAAGGTTAAAAGAATATTAGATAGAAATCTAGATTTGGAGACATAAGGTCTGAGTTCAAGTTTTGGCTCTTCCATTTCAATTCAATTCAACATATTTATTAAGTACTTACTACATACAAGGCCAAGAAGAATACAAAGATTAAAACGGGCCCAACTTCTGAGACAATTATATTTGTTGTAAATACTATAAATATTTACATATTGGGTAAAATCAAAGGAGATTACTAATAGCTGAAGAGGAATCATGAAAACTCTCAAAAAAAGAAATGGGTTTTTAAGAGCTTTGAAAAATATTAGGGCAGGAATGGGAAAGAAGAGCATCCCAAGAATGAAGTTTCATTTGAGGGACCGGGAAATGCAATGTCATGGATATGGTATAGTTAGCAGAGTAGCTTGACTAGAACAAAGAGATTAATTTCATAAGTTTGGAAAATACTCTCAGGTCTTCATGTTCCACATCTATATATTGATGGAGTTGGACCAGATGATCTCTTCAGCTCTGACACACTCACATTCCACTTTCTAAATACTATACAACGTTGGAAGCTAAGTCATATCGGGTAGATGTATTCCAAGTCAAATTTAGAGAATTTCCAACTTAATCTTGAAATAGTCAAATATTAATCATTTGACTATTTCAAGATTAAGTTGACAATTTTATTAGGTTATGGAATTTTTATTGAAAATTTGCTATAATATTTACTAATTTACAGAAATGGAATATTTTTGGTAGCAGTTTTTTTTTTACAAAAGGTTTTATTGATGGCTCTTTTAAAAAACAAACAAAAACAACAGTTACCCTCTAATAACCCACTTCCACTCCCAAAAGAACACTAAGCAAAACAAACCAATACACTTAATAAGTAAAAAATATATATATGTATATATATATTTCATTCTTCACTCATAGTTCACCTCCTCTCTACTGAGAACCACGAGGTTCATTTTACCCTCAGTGTTCTGAAGTTTAGATTTGTAGCTGACTTGAGGAGATTCTCAAGCCTTTTATTATTTGTTAGAAAGAATTTAAAAGAAAATATCAGGGTTGAGCCAGAATTGATTCCATAGACAAGAAGGCAGAAATGAATCACTAAAGAAAAAGGTGAGCTAAGAAAATTAATACCTTACTCCATTTAAATTTCAATGAAGCCAAGGGTTCTCTTTTGAATACTTCTTTATAATTTTGTTAGTAGGGTCTACTAGTTACAAATATGAATGAATCAGAAAGAAACATACTAGCCACATCTGTGAATCTGCTGACATCTCAGGAGAAGATGCAGGTATTGAAACCAAATTAAAACCATTTAAACAACCACAAACACAACAATGACAATAAACCTTTACAGAAACAGATTGAATCATACAGATGGATAATTTCTAATACATTCCTTTCCTCTTGATCTTTCCACATGAATCTCCACTCCTGTCACAGTTTCCCCACTTTCCTTTCAGCTCCTTAGAAATCAGTGTTTGTAAGAAACTGTTATTGACTGGGCCTGGCCATTAAGTTCATATTTGTTGGACTTTCCATTCAGATCTATCCTTCTGTCTAGGAGAAAAATGACTCTCCTAGACTCTGCCTGCTTGATCATTAAGCTGCATCAGTTTATCTCTTGGAAGAACAAGGCATTTGTAATTTTCCTCTTTCCTTTGTCTTTTAAACTCTTTTCTGTTAACTTATAGTATAAAAACAAAACAAAACAAAACAAAAATTATTAAACCCCCCTCCCCCAAAATCCTTAGAGAATGTTCATGATTTTATGTTTTCTTCAAACAAGGCATATGAGTACCTAGAAAGCTGTGGTTTCTTCTATATCATGAGCTTTGAAAGAAAATTTCATATATATGTATATATTTATACATACACATAAAATATGTTCAAAAAGTTCTTCCTAGTCAATACCTATAGACTTAGGAAATCTCCTCAGGATAACTACCAATCTAAACTTTAGAACAGTGATGGTAAAGTGAGCCTCTTGCCTCTCAGTAAAGAGGAGGTAAACTATGAGTACAGAGTGAGACATACATTCTTTACTTATTAAGTGTGTTGGTTTATTTTGCTTCACTTTTCTTTTTGTTGTAAGTTAGTGTTCTTTGGGGATAAAGCGGGCTATTGAAAAGTGATTTTTTTGAAGGGGCCATCAATAATATATACATATGAGCAAGTGAGTGAATTTTGTGTGTGTGTGTGTGTGTGTGTGTGTGTGTGTGTGTGTGTGTGTGT
>JAJPUD010001849.1:0-100065 GCA_023553655.1 Myrmecobius fasciatus | reverse complement strand
TGTGTGTGTGTGTGTGTGTGTGTGTGTGTGTGTGTGTGTGTGTGTGTAAAATGTTGGTGGTAATGATACCCAGGGAACAGCAGGTGGGTAAACCACTGGAGCTTACAGGTACAATGACAGCTGACACATGCACAAGAAACATCTCTGGATAATTAACTTTTGTGGGAAATAATTGCTAACAAAAGGGTCAACTCAGCCAAACATAGTAGGCGCTTAATGAATATTTATTGAATTGGACTGAATTGATTTAAAAGAGCAATTTATATATGTCAAAGCCCAGAAATATCACTGGTTTGATGCAGAGCAAAGTATATTCAAAAAACTTTTGAAAACAGAACATTCAAGAAAATAAAAGCTTTCCCTTGTTTCAAAGGAAAGGCATTTAGTTATTTTTTTTTTTGGCTTGATGATTAACACACCAAGGAGCAAATATGATGAGACTGATCTGTTTACAGAAAAGCATGCATAATGAGTATTATAAGAGGTAAAATTCTAATGGACATGCCAAGCGACGTGGAGTTTTCTCACCATGTGTCAATATACAACTCAAAAGCTTACTTGATCCTTCCACTTCAGTCAAGAAGTAATGAGCACTTACACTGTGCCCAGAACCATGCTTAGTAAGCACTGTGAAGTATTAAAAAAATTAAAATTTAAATAGAAAACACAGTTCATGTCCTTAAGGCCACTGCATATTGGAAAAATAATAAGCCACCTCAGCTTCTATAGATACCGAAATGAGAATTCTTCCTGGTCTAATGTAGTTCACAGTCTTCTCCCTCCTGCTTTCATTTGTTTCTCAGGTCACAGATTTAGAGCTAGAAGAAATCTTAGTGATCATCTGTTCAAATTTCCTCATTTTAAAAATGAAGAAAGGCCCAAAGAGGTCACTAATGATCATAGGAATAATAAAATCTGTCATCATATCATTGAGAGTCTAAATTCAGAGCTCTTCCCACTCTGTCTTGCATTTATATTTGCAAAAACACATATTACATCCCACAGTCGTCTTCCTCCTCGTTTTGTAAAGTGATCAAGTCACTCACATTTTAGTCACATAGTACACAGAAAGGACATGAAAGAATCAGGCATTATCCTTTGAATGTCACAGATCTGAGTGGATTGTCTATTTAAATAAAAAAGGATGCAGATACATGTCACGTAAAATGGAAAATCTACATGAGAAAAATCATCCATATTTTCTAATGATAATCCCATAATAACGGCACTATTTATTATTGTATTTTGATTGGGAGAAGAGAGAGAAGTACTTGATTGTTCAGTGTGTTTATCTGATGCAGTTTTGTGCTTTCTTATGGAGAAATCAGAATATCCCTGGTTGCCTGGTCACAAATCCTAACCAAGACTGTTTCAGTTTTCATTCAAAAGTATTGTCAGTTGAGATTTAGGATCATAATTACTTTTCCCTTATACACTAAGATTGAGAGTTTGCTGTTATTTCTTTTTTAGAAGAGTGGAAAAGGCCTTTGTTCTACACTATGTCTCAGTGGGGAAAAAAGAAGCTCCAATCCTGAATAATTTATTTATGAAAAATATCCAATTATATCTCAAGTTTAATTCATTTAGTAATGAAAAGGAAATGAGATGAAATAGCATGTTTGATTTGTCTCAGAAGAAGAACTGATCTGCAGGAATGGATTTAAAGGTAGAACACAGTTAAGAAATGAACCTTGATCAGGTGAATTCTGTTCCAACTTACGGAAGGTTTTGCCTTCCATGGGATATCATCAGATTAGTAAAGAATAAAATATCTTTCTTCTAAAGAAAGCATGTGTATACTTGCACACATGTAGATACTACACTAAAGTCCACTGAAAGAGAATTTGTAAATCATTGATGAACTTACCATTTTTGCAGATGGGACAACACTGATCTGGCTCATACACAGGGTCCACACATTCAGTCTGAGGACAGGCTGACACTGTGCACAGTACTTCACCGTTGGCTTCACAGTGGCATTTCTCACAGGGAGAGACCTGCAACACAAACCCATTCATTCAAGTTACTCCTTCAACACAGGCTGTTTGATTTTGAATAAGGCAAGACCCCACACTTTCTGCAGGCTTATTCCTCATTTAATGAAGTGGCTAAACTACAAAAAAAAGCCAGGGTCCTACTAACAATTATAACAGCAAAAATAATAATAGCTGTATATTTTAATGTATTTTAAGGCTTGCAAAGTTCAGTTAGCCTCATTTGTTCCTCACAATAATACTATGAGGTGAATATATCAATCAGTATTATTTTTGCACATTTAAAAAGTAAATTTTTTAAAAAGTTAAATTTGATCATGACTACAGAGCTAATAAGGCAACTAAGTGGCCCAATGGACACAGTACCATTCCTGGAATCAGGGAAACATAACTTCAAATCTTAATTTCACTAAGACCCTATTCTCAATTTTCTCATATGTAAAATAACCTGGAGAGAAAAAATGACAACCTGAAATAGGATCATAGAAAGCCAGACATGAGTGAAATAAATCAATATAAACATAGACTTAAGAAACAGTAAGGTGATTCAATGGATAGAGAACTGGGCCTGGAGTCAGTAAGAAATGTGTTCAAATTGGGCTTCAGACACTTGCTAGCTGTGTAATCCTGGGTAAGTCACTTAACCTGTTTGCCTTAACACACAAGAGAAAGTGCTTTTGCCAAGGGGGCAGCTAGGTGATACAGTGGAATCAAGAAGACTTCTTATATGGAGTTCAAATCTGACTTCCTACACTAGATTTGTGACCCTTAGCAAATGACTTAACCATATTTACCTCACTTTCTTCATCTGTAAAATGAGCTGGAGAAGAAAATGGCAAACAACTTCACTGTTTTTGCCAAAAAATCCCCAAAAGAGTCACATCCAACTGAAAAAAAAACTGAACAACAAAATCTTTGTCAAGAAAATCCCATGGGGTCAAAGAGAAGTGGACACAACTAAACAACTAAGCTACAAAAATAAAGTTAATAACTACTGATGACAGCATAGATTTGGATCCATGGCCCTCTCAATCCCAAGCCCAATATGTTTTCTACTGTACTGCATTATTTCTTTCTAAAGTATGCAAACCATAGAACAGGGAGCTTGAATTTAATTTCTGGCAAAATTCTAGAATGTGTTTTTAAAGGAATAGTTATTGACCATTTAGAAACTGAAGCCATAAGTATAAGGTAGAATCTATTCATCAATAGCAAATAATGCCAGACTACCCAAAATTTTCTTTTAATAGGATTATTACCATATTAGATTAAGGGAATGTAGAACACACAATTCACTAAAATTTTTGCAAGACAGCTACAAACTGTCTGCACTTGCAAAAGGGTGGAACTTTTGGGGTTCTAGGTCAGAGGAGAGAGTTGAATGAAGTTAGATGCACCATTGCTTCTATCCTAGAATTAGAGGTGCTTACACTAATACTTCTCATTAAAAAAAAGAAGGAGAAGAAGAAGAAGAAGAAGAAGAAGAAGAAGAAGAAGAAGAAGAAGAAAAGAAAGAAAGAAAGAAAGAAAAAGAATTAGCAAAGAAGAAAGAATCTAAACAATAAAGCTTTGGGAATAAGGAAGACTGGAGCTCATCTTCAGTGGAGGACGTTGAAGTAAAAAAAAAAAAAGCTTCTTTTGCCCCAAAGTGTTACATGAAATGGCTCCCTGCCCAGAGAGAATTTATAGAAGAATTTAAAAAAGAATTTATAAATCAAATGGGAAAGACTGAGGAAAATTAAAAGAAAAAAATAAAAACCATCCAAGAAAAACAAGAACATATGAAAAAAAAGTTAACCAACTGGAAAAGGTGATACAAAGTCTTAAAGATAAAAGAATTGAGTAAGGGGAAGTCAGTGAAAAGACCAAGAAGTAACAAAACAAAATATAAAGAATGAAAAAAATAGAACAAAATGTGAAAAATCTTATAAGAAAAACAACAGATCTGAAGAACAGACCAAGAAGAGAAAATACAAGAATAATTGGACAACCTGAAAGTTGTGACCAAAGAAAGAATCTTGAAACAACAATGCAAAAAAATCCAAGAAAATTGTCCTGGAGAAATAGAACATAAGGGAAAAGTAAAAATATAAAAAATTCACTGCACCATAACAAAGGAATCCTTTGTGTAAAACACATAGGAATATTATTGACAAATTTCAAAGTCCCCAGATCAAAGAGAAAATTTTGCGAGAAACAAGAAAAAAAATTCAGATTTGCTGGTGTTACAATTAGAACTGAACAGTACTAAAATAAAAGCAGCAGCCAAAATAAAAGAGCATGACTTCTGGAATCATATATACCAAAAATTTTAAAAAAAACTAGGCCTGTGGGCTAAAATATACCCAACAAAATTATCCATAATATTAAATGAAAAAAAGGACATTTGACAAACCTATAGATTTTCAGGATTTTCTTTCAATGAAACCTAAATTCAATAGAAAATTTAACACAGTAGAGCCAATATCAAAGATTAATTCCAAGGAACTTAGCATAGACAAATTATTTGTTTTTACATGAAAATACATACTATATATTTAACATCAACATCAGTAAATGGATAGCTCAAAAGATTGGGGCAGACAAGTGTGATCTGACTCTAAAAAGCAAAACCATCTAGGAAAAGGTAAAAAAAAAATAGTAATTATCTTATACAAATGAGGTGCAGAGGAAGAACAGACCAAAAGGCATTAGAGAGGGGAAAAGGTTTGTAGTTGTGAAAACCTATTTACACCAGGAATGAATTAAATAGGCAATACTACATATATACCATGAAGATTATAGTACTTGCATAAAGTAGTAAGGGAAAAGGGATGAGGGGAAGGGGAAGCAAAAGATGGGGGAAGAAGACAAGGGAGGAATCCATGAGTGGGAAGAGATTTAGTAATAGCAAGGCAAGTTAAGAAGCAGAATTGAAGTAGAAGAGTTAGCAGGTATAGGAAGAAGATATATATATATATATGTATATATGTATATATATATATATATATATATATATATAACAACAAGGATCAAAAGTAGAATTTATTAGAAAAAAAAAGTAAGGCTAGTAATCGTTGATCTTAGACAAAGTCAAACTTAAAGATTCAATCAAGTGAGAAATCTTCATTATAAGTCAGCCAAAATACTATTATTTTACATGCATTTTACATATGGGTAAATGAATGTATATGTGTGTGTGTGTAAATATCTGAGTGTATATATATATATATACACACATATATGCATGTAGCTCTATGAATGTGTTTGTGTAGATATATGTAAACTGCATCTATCTTCCAGAATTGTTGTGAGGATCAAATAGCATAATATTTGTAGTAAAATGTCTGCATGGTACCTCCCCCACAATAGGTAATATATAAATTTTTCCTCTTCCTCCTATAAAGGTGGAAGAGATAATTAATACATTGAACAACAAGAATAAGGCTTTAAAATGTGCTCAGTCTAATAAAACGATATGTAATAGGGAAAACAATGATAATCAGGTTCAAAATTCAACTTTGCAAGTAAAATATGGGTAAGACAAGGCTAGACAGCACTGGAAAAAGTGATCTAGGTTGGGAAGTGGTTAGTATACTGAAAAATCAATGTGAGTTAATAGTGTTATAGAACACCCAATAAAGCTAATGAGCTCTCACACTACACTGAAATGTAGTGTCCTGACCTAGGGAAAAATAATCTTTCTGTTCTCAGCCTAGTCAGATCCTACCTGGGGTCTTCTATTTCATTCTCAGAGTTCCATTTTATAAGGGATATTGGTAACCTAGAGAAAACCAGAGGAATGCAAGAGGATCATGAAAGAGCTTGAAATTAATCAATCAGCAAGCATTATTAAGTATCTATTCTATATTAGACAATCAATATTTTTTCTTCTCCTTTAGAATGTCAACTAATGGAAACAAACATGTAAGTCAATATATGAAATATTAACACAAAATTAATGAATACAAATATATGTGTATATATCTTACATATACATATCTATAGATCTATATCTATATCTATACAGAGTGTTTCAATATAAAATTGTTTGGGAGCAAGGGCACTAGCAGGTGAGAAGAGGAGAATTAGGAAAGATTATAAAGAAGGTAAAGCTTGAACTATATATCATGAAGGAAGAGAGGAGTGATTAAAGAAACTGGGGATACTTGGGCTGTAGAAAAGAAAATTTAGGGAGACATAAAAGCTATCTTTAAAAATCTAAAGAGCTAAAAAAAAATCTAAAGAGCTGTCCTGTGGTTCCGACTTGTTCTACTTGACTCTACTTGATTGAGATCACGGGATGAAAGTTGAAAAAAAAAGGAAAATGTAAGGTTGTTGTAAGGTTCAAATTAGGTCATAATTTTAAGAGCAATTTATAAAAAGGAAAAAAGATTTCTTAAAAGTTGAGTTACTCCAAAGTAGAGCCAACTTCCTTCAAGAAGTAGTAGCTTTCCCCTTACTAAAGATTTAAGGTTCAATGTCTACTATTCAGGTATATTGTAGGTTTTTTTTTTTTTTTTTTGGTTTGTTTGTTTTTAAAGTATGAGATGGCTTCTAAGGTCTTTAATTTAGTTAGATATCTTTTATTAAGCAGTGAATTGCACTGATTAGGTAGGTAGACAGCTATAGAAAAATAAATAAATAAAAGCTCACAGAATACTTTGCAAAGCATATTCCTCATAATAAACATTAAGTAATTTATGTAAGTATTATGGTCCCTATTTTCCAAAGGGAGGAAAATAACTTGAAGATCAGAGAGTTCAGATGAATTAATGAATTGCCCATGTTCACCCAACTAGTTTTTTATTTTCAAAATATATGCAAAGATTGTTTTGCAAGAGTGAATGTTGAAAACTTTGTTGTGGTCCACATTCATGCCCCAAAGTCCTCTTTCTGGGTACAGATGGCTCTCTCCATCACGTCTATTGGAACATCTTCTTGTTGAAAAGAGCCATGTCGATCAGAATTGATCATTGTATAGTCTTCTTGTTGCCATATACAATGATCTCCTGGTTCTGCTCATTTCACTCAGGATCAGTTTATGCAAGTCTCTCCAGGCCTCTCTGAAATCATCCTGCTAGTCATATCTTACAGAACAATAATATTCCATAACATTCATATACCATAATTTATTCAGCCATTCTCTAATTGATGGGCATCCATTCAGTTTCCAGTTTGCTGCCACTGCAAAAGGGGCTGCCACAAAGATTTTTGCACATGCATCCTAAATATCTCTTTAGGATACAAGCCCAGTAAGAAACACTGCGAGATCAAAGGGTATTTGATAAGTCTTTGAGCAGCTTTGAGCATAGTTCCAAATTGCTCTCCAGAATGATTGGATCCATTCACAGTTCCACCAACAATGTATTGGTGTCCCAATTTTCCCACATGCCCTCCAACATTTATCATTATCTTTTCCTGTCATCTTAGCCAATCTGAAAAGTGTATAGTGGTGCCTGAGTTGTCTTAATTTGCATTTTTTTTTCTGATCAGTACTGATTTAGAGCATTTTTTTCATATGACTAAAATGGTTTTAATTTTATCTGAAAATTGTCCATATCCTTTGACCATTTATCAATTGGAGAATGGCTCGTATTCTTACAAATTTGAGTCAATTCTCTATATATGAGGCCTTTATCAGAACCCTTGTATGTAAATATGTTTTTCCTCAGTTTTCTGCTTCCCTTCTAATCTTGTCTGTACATTGGTTTTCTTTGTACAAAAAGTTTTCAACATAATATAATCAAAATTAACCATTCTGCGTTCCATAAGGTACTTTAGTTCTTCTTTGGCCACTTCTCCATAGATCTGAGAGGTAGACTATCTTTTATTGTTTTAATTTGCTTATAATATCACTCTTTACGTGTAAATCATGAACCCATTTTGAACTTATCTTGTTATATGGTATTAGATGTGGTTCAATGCCTAGTTTCTGCCATATTATTTTCCAATTTTCCCAGCAATTTTTGTCAAATAATGAGTTCTTTCCCAGAAACTGAGGTATTTGGCTTCATCAAACATTACATTAGTATAGTCATTGATTTTTGTGTCTTGTGAACCTAATCTATTCCACTGATCAACTATTCTATTTCTTAGCCAATACCAAATGGTTCTGATCAGCACTACTTTATAATATATTTTCAGGTCTGATACAGCTGGGCCACCTTCATTTGCATTTTTTCCACTAATTTCCTTTAAATTCTTGACTTTTTCTTTTTCCAGATGAACTTTGTTATTATTTTTTCTAGCTCTGTAAAGTAATTTCTTGGCAGTTTGATTGGTATGCCACTGACTAAGATTAATTTAGGTAGAACTGTTATTTTTATTATATTAGCTGGGCTAATATAATCTTAGCCAATCTTGGCTAACATGAAGATTTGGTATACTTCCAGTTGTTTAAATCTGACTTTATTTCTGTGCAAAGTGCTTTGTAATTGTGTTCATATAATTCCTAACCCTGTCTTGGCAGGAAGGCGCCAAAATATTTTATATAATCTATATTTATTTTAAATATGATTTCTCTTTGTACCTATTGCTGATGGACTTTGTTGGTAACATACAAAAATGCTGATGATTTATATGGATTTATTTTATTTCTTGCAATTTTGCTAAAATTGTTAATTGTTTATAGTAGGGTTTTTTGGTTTATTCTCTAGGATTCTCTTAGTATACCATCATATAATCTGCAAAGAGTGTGAATTTTCCTCCCTCTTTATCTATTCTAATTCCTTCAATTTCTTTTTCTTCTCTTATTGCTAAAGCTAACATTTCTATAAAATACTAAATAGTAATAGTGATAATGGGCAGTCTTGTTTCACTCCTGATCTTATTGGGAATGGTTCTAGTTTGTCCCCATTACATATGATGTCTGCTGGTGGTTTTAAATAAATGCTACTGATAATTTTAAGGAAAATTCCATTTATTCCTATGCTCTCTAGTGTTTTTAATAGAAATGGGTGTTGGAATTTGGCCAATGTTTTTTCTGCATTTATTGAGATAATTGTATGATTATCATATGATTTCTGTTAGTTTGGTTATTGATATAGTGAATTATGCTAATATTTTTCCTAATATTGAACCAGCCCTGCATTTCTGGTATAAATCTTACTTGGTCACGGCATATTATTCTTGGAATAACTTCCTATAATCTCTTTGCTAATATTTTATTGAAGATTTTTACATCAATATTCATTAGGGAAATTGCTCTATAATTTTCTCTCTCCCTTTTGACCTTAACTGGTTTAGGTATCAGCACCGCATAAAAATAATTTGGCATGACTTCTTTCCCTATTTTTCCAAACATTTTGCAGAGCATTGTGATTAATTGTTCTTTAAGTGTTTGATTGAATTCACTTGTAAATCCATCTGGCCCTGGAGATTTTTTTCTAAGGAAGTTGATTAATAGCTTGTTCAATTTCTTTTTCTAAAATAGCACTATTTAATTTATTTCCTCCTCTGTTAATATGGGCTATCTATATTTTTGTAAGTATTCATCTATTTCATTTAGATTATCAGATTTATTGGCAGACAGTTGGGCAAAATAGCACCTTATTATGGCTCTAATTTCCTCTTCATTGGTGGAAAATTCACCCTTTTCATTTTTTTTACTAGAAATTTGACTTTCTTCTTTTCTTTTTCTAATCAAATTGACTTAAAGTTTATCTATTTTGTTAGTTTTTTCATAAAAGTGATTCTTGGTTTTGTTTATTAACTCAATAGTTTTCTTAATTTCAATTTTATTAATCTTTTATTTTTAGAATTTCAAATTAATATTTAGTGGGGTGTTTTTAATTTGTTCTTTTTTCTAGCTTTTTTTGTTGCATACTCAATTCACTGATCTTCTCTTTCTCTATTTTATGCAAGTAAGCATCCAAAGATATAAAACTTCCCTAAGAACTGCTTTGGCTGCATCCCCATATTGTTGTTATGTTGTCTTATTGTCATTTTCTTGGATGAAATTATTGATTGTGTCTATGATTTGTTGTTTGTCCCATCCATTCTTTAGGATTAAATTACTTAGTTTCCAAGTAATTTTTGGTATATGTTTCCCTGTCCCTTTATTACATATAATTTTTATTGCATCAAGAGCTGAAAAAATGCATTTACTATTTCTACCTCTCCACATTTGATTTTTTTAATGCCTTAATACATGGTTAATTTTTGTGTAGGTTCCATGTACCACTGGGAAAAAAAGTGTATTTCTTTCTGTCCCCATTCAACAGAACCAAAGATCTATCACACCTAACTTCTAAAATTCTATTTACCTTCTTAAATTCTTTCTTGTTCATTTTGTGGTTCTATTTATCTAATTCTGAGAGAGCAAGGTTGAGATCCCTTACTAGTATAGTTTTGCTATTTATTTCTTTCAATTCTCTTAACTTCTCTAAGAATTTAGATGTTAATATTAATATTTATGACTCATCAGACTGTTACCTCCCTGATTAAAAAAATTAATAGATCTCCATCACTTCTAAGGTAAAAGCACAAACAACTAAACCCAAAATTAAAAAAAAAAAAAAACAACTCTGATTCCTAGATCTGTTTTCAAACATTTCACATTAATCCATTTTTCACATTTTCCTCAAACTGGCCAATCAATAGGGCACTGAACTCATAAACTTTCTCTTATTTCTGTTCCTCTGTATAGGTGCTCTTGCATGTCTAGAGCACCATTTCTTCCTCTGAGAATCCTAAATTTCCTTAGGATTCAGTTTAAGTTCTGGGTCCTACACAAGGCCATTCATGCTCTCCCTAATTCTTGATGTGCTGTATTTGTTGTATCACCTCAGTAAGCAAGCAGAGGGCAGCCTTGTATGCTTGCCCAGAGCCAAGTATAATATCTTACATGTGCAAGGACCTTCTAAATGTTTATCAAATGTACAATGGCTAAGAAACAAAACTGATAATTCATTGTTACAGAACAATCTAGAGATGCAAAATGATTTTAAATAATAAATCAAATTTGCAAACTGATAAAATAAAGAGATATCAAAGGTTTTGTTTTGCTGGTAATAGATCAAAGTCATCAACATATTCAGCAGGGAATGAGTGGATAATGCACTGGGTTTGAAATCCAGTAAGATCTGGATCTGAACCTTACCTCTGATCCTAATTGTGTGGGAAGTCATATTAGCTATGAATCTCTGCTTCCTTATTCATAAAATAGGGAATAAAATGTCAAAAGTACTAATCCAAAGAACTGTGAAATTGATAAAATTTGTCTATGCATTTCTACATGCTTGGTTTTTATTTTCCCTATGTTTTAAAATAAAATCCTGAAAATCTTATAGAATTTTTTAGTCAAGAACCATTTGTGGTAGATAAGAGTGCTAGGCAAGAAACAATGTGGAGGGACAGCTACTTGGTGCAATGGAGAGAGAGCATCAGCCCTGAAGTGGAAGATGAGGCTTCAAATCTGGCCTCATAAACTGAACATTTACTAGCTGTGTGACTTCATGCAAGTCAAAACCCCCAAATGCCTTGCAATAAAATAAAAAAGAAAAAAAGTAGAAGAATAAGGATGAGACTTCCCAATCTGTTAATTTCAACTGACTGGTTTTCACAGGCTTAACCAAATAAATAAAGGTTTTATCAGATCTTGATCTTAATGAAATGAGTCATTTTCAGAAAGGAAAGGAGCAGGATTCCAAACAGGAAACAATTAATTATCAAATTGATCCTGAGTTAAAACTGGGGCAGGTAAAAGTGTCAAGTGGGGGAGGAAAAGGGGTCTCTGCATAAACAAAAAGAACAAACCTATTTTAAACCATGACTACCATTTGGCCATTTAGTGATAATTCATCTGATTAATACATGCACAACCCATGTCTTGGAGTATATTTGGAACTTAGATTATGAAGCAAATTTACTTGGACACCTAGCATATGACTTTTTATTGTGACCATGAATCAATCAAGCAAAGATAAGAGTACCTGGATCAAGGAGATGAAAAATAGAAGCCTGGGAAAACCAATACACAGACTCCATGTAAAGGGAATGAAAGAATTACAGAAATTATAAATATATACATTATATATACATATATGATATATTATGTATATAAATTATATAATTATAGAAAAAAGACTGAATTAAACAAGCAAAAGATACTGTATATACTGAAAAAAGACCACATATTTGGGGGCTGATTTTATTTAAATTTTGCAACAGTGTCTATTTGTTTCACAAATGCCATTCTTATATCATGCAGGTGATTAATTCATTAGATGTTTTAAACAGAGGTTGGGTTTTTTTCCTCCAACGTAATATGCTTTATTACGTTGTGTAGACATATCATTGTGTAGACATAAGCAAAATTTACTTGCTGATTTGAACTCAGTAACAAAGCACTGAAACCATCTGGCAATAGTTACTTTTACTGTAGACATAAGTTATAAGATATAACATTCTAGCCTCTAGCCAATACCTGGTTAATTCTATCTAATTTCTGTGACAAAAAAAAAAAAATCATAGGGAATTTACAATAGAATAGGAAAGATTCCTCTCAAGAAATCTGTAGCCTAGTGGGAGAGATGACATATATATATACACACATACATACATACATATATATGTATGTATACATATACATGAATTTTTTTTAGTTTTTGCAGAAGTTACAACAGATAAAATTAATACAACATTAAGTTGTGAGGGGTATAGGAACAAAACAGCAAAAAGGAATTATCGATTCCAATTATCAAGGAAAGAGGCAAGTTTTTAAATATGTAATAGAGTACAAAGAATAAACTGTGGCAATAAAATCATGTTTATATATGAAAGTATGTATATTTATATGAGCATGTATTTATATGAGAGTATGTGTATTTAGACAGGGAGATATAGATAAAATATATTTTTATGAAGCCAAACATTTTACTTAGCCACATACAGGTTTAAAACCATCATTTCCTTTGAAGATTTTTTTTTCCTGACTAGCAAATGTTTCTAAACTTAAAACACTTATGTGAACTTCTTAAGTGACTCTTTGAGAGTTTGTGGAATCAGGAGACATTTACACATGTCCAAAGGCTTCCTGGATTCCACTTACGTTCCAGCTGCAAGCTTTTCTTCTGGCAAGAGTCTATCACATGATTTTGTGACTCTTGTAAAATGTTTGCAAAAGCACTTTTGCAGTTATTATAGCCCAAGAATTTTTAAAATGTTCCCAGGGCCAGGATGCACTCAGGAAATTGTTCATGATTCCCTGAAGCAGATTTTTGTTTTTAATCAGACAAAGAATGAGGCAGGATCTGCCTATATAAAGCCTTTCATTCTTTTCCTCCCCCATTTTCCTCCCTCCAGTATCTTTCCCTCCATTCTCCTTTCCCCAATTCCCCTCCTCCTCTTCTTCCTCCTCCAGTTCCCCTCCCTAGCTCTATACCATCTGTTCTCTAGCATTACCTATTTCATCTTGTAGGCCACACCAGGATTAGTTCTTGAAGATTTAAAAAAGAGGTTAAAATCTGGTATCAAGGAACTATTTGCATTTGCATACTGAAGAAGCAATGGCCCATCTCTTCAGGGCAAAGGCTAATGGAAATGTTCCCCTGGAGCATGTTCCATCATGTAATTCACTTTAATCCACTCCAGAGGAACCATTATAACTCCTGAACTTTGCATGGGTTCCTGATCATCATTGCCCAGCTTTCTTGCTTGGGGTCCTGATATGGGCTGCTAAGGTTTTATTTCCAAGAACTCTGAACTTACTAAGACTATTGTATACCATTCAAGTTCTTCAAGCCTCTTGTGCCACTGATAGTCAGGAGACGTGGGTTTATATCCTACCCCTGATTTTTTTTTTTAAATTTTTGGTCTAATTTTTTATGGTCTAAGACAACTAACTCATTTAATAATTTCTAGTACTGGTTCTCTAAAGTACAAAATGAGAAAATAATATTTACTTATCTACCTTATATGGTGATAAGAGAAAAGCTCTGTAAACTGCTACATGCAAATAATTATCCTCCTCTTCCTCATCCTCATCTGGTTGTAAACCAACAATTTGTCACTGATACCTGGTAATACCCTAGTTCCTTGGATTTACTTTGATCACATTTCTTTGTCCATAGATCCAACTAGATACAATATGAATTCAATTCAATTAAGGTTAATTGCACTAAGCATAATGGTCTTAGAAATATGAAGACAAAAATTAAGCAGTCCATGTCTTCAAGGAAATTTCTTTCAATAAGGTTTGGTACAATATGGCATAAATAATAATCAAATATAATGTGATTTCAAGAGAAGAGAGAGAACAAACAACTAGGGAACTGAGAAAAGGTCAGGGCCCCTTTATACTCTTAAATATTTAGAACCCCTTCCCAAAGAACTTTTATTTACATAGATTAGACTTAATTATATTTACTTATATTTACTATAACAGAAATTTTAAAATCTTCATATTATTATAAAAATAGCTTTGGCTTTCTTTATGCCTTAAAGAGTCTTGAAGAATCCTGGGTCCTGGAACCACATCTGAAGAATTACTGACATAGTAGACAGCACCCAAACCCCCAATTTCACTTCCTTGCCTTATTCCCATTACGATCTATGTTGCTAACAATTACAGATTAACTCTAAACAATACAACAACCAGAAAAAAAATATAAATTGAATTTACTGAAACATCTGGCACAACTAACTTTTCTTTTGTTTTGATTCCATGAAGAAAGAGTCTTAGTTTATGGATGAGAAAAGGTCATGCTGGACTCTTGTACCATATCATAAAGATTTTTTCCATTTCCTTCAAGTTATAGATCCACATTTTCAACTGCCCAATAATTATTTTCAACAGAATATCTCAATAACTCCTCGAATTCTAGCAGTAGATCTACATTTCAAACCCCATCCCAAAATAACGTCAAAATGGATGTGTGATTTGGGCATAAAGGAGGATACCATAAACAAATTAGGAGAACAAGAGATAATTTACCTATCAGATCTTTGGAGAAGGGAGGAATTAATGACCAAAGAAGAACTAGAGAACATTATGAAAGGCAAAATGGATAATTTAATTACATTATATTAAAAAGGTTTTTGCACAAACAAACCAACATAAATAAGATTAAAAGGGAAGTACAAAGCTATGAAAAAAATCTTTATAGCCAGTATTTGTGATAAAGATCTCATTTCTTGCAAATCAAGACAACCCTGAGATACCACTTCACACCTGTCAGATTGGCTAAAATGACAGGAAAAGTTAATGATGAATGTTGGAGGGGTTGTGGGAGGGCTGGGACACTGATGCATTGTTGGTGGAGCTGTGAACGGATACAACCATTCTGGAGAACAATTTGGAGCTATGCTCAAAAAGTTATCAAACTGTGCATACCCTTTGACCCAGCAGCATTTCTATTGGGCTTATATACCAAAGAAATCATAAAGGAAGGAAAAGGCCCCACATGTGCAAGAATGTTTGTGGCAGCCCTTTTTGTAGTGGCTAGAAACTGGAAATTGAATAGATGCCCTTCAATTGGAGAATGGCTGAATAAATTATGGTATATGAATGTTATGGAATATTATTGTTCTGTAAGAAATGACCAGCAAGATGATTTCAGAGAGGCCTGGAGAGACTTACATGAACTGATGCTGAGTGAAATGAGCAGAACTAGGAGATCATTATACACGGCAACAACAGTACTATATGACGATCAATTCTGATGGACATGGCTCTCTTCAACAATGAAATGTTTCAAACCACCTCCAATTGTTCACTGAAGAAAGCCATATACACCCAGAGAGAGGGATGCGAAATGAGGACCACAACATAACATTCTCATACTCCTTGATTGATGTTTGCTTACATTGTGTTTCCTTTATCTGATATATCGTTTGTGTAGATAAGATTTTTCTTGCACACCAATGATAAGTTTGGAAATATGTATACATATATTCGATTTGCCAATATTTTAACATAATTAACATGTAGTGGATATCCTGCCATCTAGGGGAGGGGTGGGGAGTTGGGAGGAAAAATTTGTAACGAAAAGCTATGTAAGGGTTATTGTTGAAGAATTACCCACACATATGTTATGCAAATAAAATAAAAATTTAAAAAAAAAAAAAAGATCTCATTTCTAAAATATATGAAGAATTGTGCCAAATTTATAAGAATATAACTCATTCCCAAATTGATAAATGGTCCAAGGATATGAACAGACAATTTTCAGATAATGAAATTAATGCCATTTATAGTTATATGAAAAAATGCTCTAAATCACTATTGATTAATGCAAATTAAAGCAATTCTAAGGTACCACCTCCAACCTTTCAGATTAGCTAAAATGACAGGAAAAGATAATGATAAATGTTGGAGGGCATGTGGGAAAATTGGGACACTAATACATTGTTGGTGGAATTGTGAAATGATCCAACCATTCTGGAGAGCAATTTGGAACTATGCCCAAAGGCCTATCAAACTGTGCATATCTTTTGACTCAGCAATGCCATTACTGGGTCTGTATCCCAATGAAATCAAAAAGGAGGGAAAAGGACCCATATGTGAAAAAAAATTTATGGTAGTTCTTTTTGTGCTAACAAAGAATTGGAAAAGGAGTGGATCCACATAAATCGGGGAATGGCTGAACAAGTTGTAGTACATGAAAGTAATGGAATATTATTGCTCTTTAAAAAGTGGTGAACAAGCTGATTATAGAAAAGCCTGCATAAACTGATGCTGACTCAAACAAGCAGAACCAGGAATACATTATACACATTAACAGCAAGAATGTATGAATATCAGCTATGAAAGGGTTGATTGTTCTCAGTAGTTCAGTGATCGAAAGCAATCCCAATAGACTGGAAGGAAAATATGATCTGCATTCAGAAAAAGAATAAAGGAGACTGAATGTAAATCAGCACATGCTATGTTCACTATCTTTTTTTTCCTCTCTCCTATGCTTTTTCTCTTTTGCTCTTATTTTTCTCTCCCAACATGATTCATAAAGCAATGTATTAAAAATAAATAAACAGTATAATAAAAAATTCTAGCAGCAATAATACAATAATAGAATATCTAAAGGTTTTTAATATTGTTTACACATGTACTTCATGCCAACCCTAGGAAACAGGAGCTATAATTATGGCCATTTAACAAAAGAAGTAATGGAGGCAGAGAGAGGCTAAATAACTTTCCCAGAACTACATGGTTATTAAGTACTGGAGGCAAGATTTGAATTCAGGGGATCTTAGTTCCAAGTCCAGCATACTATTTACTGGCCACCTGATGCCAAACTCAACACAACAAAAACTAGATTTATTATATTTCCTCCATGAATTTCTCCTTCCTTCAGATTTTCACATGCTATTTCAATGGTATTCACTCATGCTTGAAATTATGATATTGTTTTTTTTAATTTTATTTGCATAACATATGCGTGGGTAATTCTTCAACAATAACCGTTACATAGCTTTCCGTTACAAATTTTTCCCCCCAACTCCCCACCCCTCCCCTAGATGGCAGGATATCCACTACTTGTTAATTATGTTAAAATATTGGCAAATCGAATATATGTATACATATTTCCAAACTTATCATTGTTGTGCAAGAAAAATCTTATATGATATTGTTTTTAACTTTGTTTTTTCTCATATCCAATCATTTGGCAAGTCATATCAATTCTAGCATTAAACATCCTTAGCATTTTTCTAAAATTTCTATTGCCATCATCACCTAACTAATCGGTATCTTAATTTCCATGACCCATGGGTATGTCTAGAAGCTGGTATTAGGTTTCATTCCACACCCTAATGGTAAAGGTTTTTTTCTTTGAGGCACACATGGTACTCTCTTTTTTCTTGGGGCACACATGGGGAGCACTTAGGCATCTGACAGAAGGATAGCAATAGCTTCATAAATGTTTCTCCGCAGTAATGACCATGTCCACATCAAAAACCTTCACTGATGCCCTTTTATTGCTTTTATGTTTTTCCTTAAGTCACTCAATAGAAGACTCCCCATCTTTCTCACCTCTTCTCCCTTTTATGTTTCATTTTCCAGTCAAAGTTGACAGCTGGATATATCCTCTGAACCTGACATTCCATCTTTAGTTTTCATGCTTTCTTTGTGATTTCTATTTCTGAAATGTACTTTCTCCTTACCTCTACCTGTCAATGCCCTTCTCTTCCTTCAAGATGGGCCTGTTCTATGAAAGTTTTCCTGATCCTAATTGCTAAAATGTATTCACTATTCAAATCAATTTCTATTTGCTTATCATTTATATAATATAAATTCCCAGTAGAAAATTAGATCAAGGACTGACTCTGTATCAGTTTTTAGCATAGTCCTTAATCTGTTGTAAGGACTGAGTCAAAGTGAATGAAAAGAATTCAATTGTCATACTATCATTCATTCTTATACATAGGTTTGATCAATGATTTCCCACAACTCACCAAATAATATTTTACATTCTTAATTTAGGATTCAAAGTCCTCCATTATCTGCCACTATCCTTATTTCTGCTATAATGTGACATATGAGTTCCTAAACATCATCACTACTATGCAAAATTTTGCAATAAAAGCCAGAGGGCTTATGGGAAAAATGGAGTTGGGGCACTTAGCAGTGACAAAAAAAAGAGGGGGAATCTAATGAAAAGAGTAGTACAGTTTTATAAATGTCAAATGATTAAGAAATGCATCAACACTAAGTAAGTAGTGTAGCAGGCTACAGCTTGGCCTGTGTGCCCTGGATACAGAGTGTTGATTACTAAACGCTAGTTAAATTGATTGATTGACAAAGTATCAGAGCTCCTCATGACTTTTTTACACTCAAGAAACCATGAAGGCATGATAACAGCCTAAGCCTTTAATCCCCTAAACCAATAAAGTCTCAAGGATAGTTTCAACACCTTTTAGGGAAAAAAAATTCACTAACTTGCATGGGCAGAAGGGGATAGGTTATTATTCCAGCACATATCATCTCTAGGGCTTTTATCATCCTACTTAGCTTCCTCTTAACTTTTTGGCTTAACAATATCACTCTCAAAAATGTTATACCCCTCAAAAAATGTTACACCCAGAATTGAAGAGAGTACTATTGATATGCTCTGACTACAGCAAGATTCTAAGTCCTTTAGTACTGGACATTATTTCTCTTATAATAGTATAACACCATACTAGTTCTAACATGCCATCCCATAACACACTATAAATACATACATTGAGCTAGTAGTCTGATCAAACTCCAGGCCTTTACATGATTGCACATATATAACCCATATCAGATTGATTACTGTCACAGAGGGGGAGGAAAGGATAACATTTAGAATTCAAAACTTAAAAAAAAATGTTTAAAATAGTTGTTTTCTTTAGTCCCAGAGAGTAAAACTATAACCCATAGTAGAAATTCCAAAGAAGCAGATTTAGGATTGATGTAAGAAAAAACTTTCTGAAAATCAGATCTCTCCAAAAGTGTAACATGGGACTATCAGGCCCCTGGGAGGTTTTTATGCAGAGGATAGTTGATCATTGCTGCGGGTTCTTAGTAAAGTACAGACTGAACTTGATGTCACCTGAGGTTCTTTTTAACAATTAGAATTTGGGATCTATATTTATTGATAGCTTTTATTTTCACATGACTTTCATTTTTTGAATATCTTTCCTTTCCCTCCAGCGAGCCATTCTTCATAATAAAAAGTAAAATGAAAAATAAAGATGGACGAGGGAGGAGTAACCCAGCAAATCTAATCAATACATCAACAATCTAACAGCATTTGGAATGTACTCCATCTATAGTTTCCTACCACTTCTCCAAAAAAAATAAGATTGATACATATCCTCATGTGATACAAATGTTAAATGTGTATCATTAGCCTACAGAAATTTCAAGCTTGAATATATTTCTTAGCCACTATAAGGGCATTGGGACACGTTCAAACCTAAATACCATTTATATAGGGGATATATATCTATATATCTATATATAAACAGAGGCAGAGAGGGAGAGAGACACAGAGACAGAGATAAGCAAGATAATCATCAGAAACAAAAGCAGTAGATACAACCAGTTTTAGGAGAAGCTATTTGCAAGTGGCAATCTATCTGCAAATATGCACATTATCCATACTCTTGGGAAGGAAAAAACATTTGTCAAAAACATTTGCCAATAAGTACAACACATAAAGCATTTACTCTGTGCTAGTCACTGACTCATCACAGATGATACACAAGGTAAAACCATGGTCCCTGCTCTCAAGCAGCTCACATGCTAATAGGGGATATAAGTATTTACATACAAGATGCATACAGTGTAACTGGGAGACAATCTCAGAGGAAATTTACTAGTGGGGAGAAAGGGAGTTTAGGTGCAAAAACCAAAAAAAGACTTCTTGAGTTAGGTAGGATATGAACTAGGTCTTAAAATTAACCAGGGAAGATATAAGGCAGAAATTTGGGAAAGAAAAGGTGAATGGAGGCTGTATCAGGAGATAAAAGTTTCAGATATGAGGAATAGCAAAGCCAGTGTTTCTGGATCATAAAATACACGGAACCAAGTGAAGTGTAAGAAGACAGGACAGTTAGGAAAGATCCATGTTGTGAAGGATTTAAAAAAAGGGGGGGGGTTATATTGAATCCTGGAGGCAATAAGGCAATAATTAAATTTATTGAGCATGAAAGGAAAGCAATAAATCATTATTAAGCACCTACTATGCGACAGGCATTTTATAATTATCTCATTTGTTCCTCACAACAAGGGAGTTAGATACTACTATTACCCCTATTTTAGAGATGAGGCAGGCATTTTATAATTATCTCATTTGTTCCTCACAACAAGGAGGTTAGATACTACTATTACCCCCATTTTAGAGATGAGGAAACTGAGGCAGACAGCAATTAAGTGACTTGGCTATGATTACACAGGTAGTGTCTGATGCCACATTCAGGTTAGGTCTTCCTGACTTCAAACCAAGCCCTCTATATGCAGCCTGACTCCATGGTTTTGGGGCAATGGGAGATGCTGACGTAGTCAGACTTGGTGATTTCAGAAGCTCACAGAACTAACTTTCTGTTTAGGGGGATATATTATGTACACCAATAATAATAGTAATAGAAGATTATTTGAGAGAAAAAAAGATTAGCAACTGAGGGGATCAAGGGGGCTTTATGGAGGAGGTAGTGTGGAAACTGAGTATTGAAGGAAAACAATATTTTGGGAAGTGGAGAGAAAGTGGAGTGTAATGCTTTCCAGATCTGAGGGACAGTGGTATGTGTGAATGCACTGAGGAAATGGAATATCCACCTAGATGGCCTTTATCCCATTAGGAAGGACAGCCTATTCCTCAGCTTGGATAACCTATCATTCATCTAAATCCTCTGAGTCTCAAAAGGAGACAATACAGGGACCTAACTGCATCTTGAAGCTGAGAGCATGAGTCCATATGCCTGCCTCACCCCCTCCTACCCCAATGAAAATGACTAATATTCCATTCTTTCAAAGGAAAAATAAGAAAAGAAAAAAAAATACTCTTTCCTTTCTCAATACAAATCTCTAGTTATCAGCTGCTGAAGCCAGGTAGGGATTACATGTGAAATATACTAGCACCTGTCTTCCTTTCAAGGCATTCTCCCTGATTAAAATGGGAGGTTGGGTGCTCTAAAACTTTATCAGGGCAACACAAGCCCTGGCTAGTTCAGCCAGTCTGGAAAGGATTACAGTATTTAACACTATTAACAATAGTAAGCATTTATATGGTACTTTGAAGTTCATAAAGCACATTACAAATAGTACCTTATTGTATTTCAATATTATTAACATGTAGTGGACTTCCTGCCATCTAGGGGAGGGAAGGGGACTGAGGGTAAAATTTGTAATGGAAAGCTTTGTAAAGATCAATGCTGGGGAACTACCCATACATATGTTATACAAATAAATAGCTTTAATAAAAAAACCAAAAACAAATATACCTTATTTTATCCTTCTTACAACCCTAGAAAATAGGTGCTTTCATTATCCCCATTTTACAGATGAGGATATTGAAGACGAGAGTTTGTTTGCTCTTGTCACCTAGCTAACTGAAAAGTCAAATTTGAATTCAGTTCTTTCTGACACTAAATCTAGAGCTCTAGTCCCTAGCCTACTTAAATTCTTTATTTACAGCTACTGCAAGATTTGAAGGTGGTTGTCTAAAAATTGGAGAGATTACAAATGGCATCAATAAAGGAAATAGCCACAGTAATCCATTCATGGACTCTGGAAGTAGAAGAAACCTCCACTCTCAAGTCCCTGAGATAACCCTTTGCAAGCTACCACTTTGAATGCTTCTTTTGCAGAGCTTTCAACATAGAAATCTGAATTGAAAGCTGGTACATTTTAAAGAAAGCAGTTATAAGATAGGACTTGAAGAGACTAAATAGGTGGAGATAAAATAAGCAAGGCAAGTGCTTAATATAGTGCCTGGCACATAGTAAGTACTTTATAAATGTTTGTTGAATTGAGGGAAATCTGAATCACAGGACCTGGGTTATGGCTTAAAAACTGACTTTGCTATTAATTTGCTGTATGACCTTGGACAAGTCAAATTCTCCATTTGGCCATTATTTCCTCATCAGTGAAATGAGAGAGTTTGTTTAGAAGTTCTCTAAGCTCTCTTTCAGTCTAAACATTGAATCTGGATGCATAGGAAAAGAGCTCCTCATTCTCCCTAGCCACCAGATATTTTCCTCCTCATAACTGTCCCCCAATGCATTTACCTGTCCACAATTTTTACAAAGGAAATTTAATATGGTTTTATGTAAATAAAAATGTCCTAACCTTCCCTATCACTGTGAAGTGTACCCCTATTTTCCACACATTTGTGTTTAAAACTTCAATATTGACTATCTCCTGACTCTGTCATTCCACATATTCTTAGTTGGCAAGTCTTATTATTTCTATTTTCACAACAACTTTCCTCCGTGTCCTTTTCTCTATTCATATAATCCTAACCCTACATCAAGTTCTTTTTGCCCTGTTCCTGAACTGCTGCAACAGCTCCCTAATTGTTCTCCCTCCTGCAAGTCTCTCCCCAATTTAATCTCACTTCCACACAACTCTCAAAGTAATTTTCCTAAAGCATAGACCTGATCCTATGACCTACCCCATATCCCCTTAATCATGAAACTGTAGAGGTTGAGATAGAGGCTCAGTGTGCTGTGATGATGTAATGGTATTATAGTGAGCACATGCTCAGTGTGCTGTGGTGATGAAATTGTACAAAAGTATTTAAGGCGAGAGAACTTGAAATAAAGGGACTCCATAGTGTTAAGACCAGATATTTAAACTTTTACAAGACAATAATATTTAGGGACTAATGCATGTTTATAATTAAGAGAGAAATGGTCATGATAGTGAATTGCAAAGATTGCTTAAATAATGAACCGAATTATCAGAGCTTCTTGCTTGACCCTCTCACCAGGAACACTCTCTCCTTGGTAGAGAAGGCATCATTATACTACTGATGAGCTTTTCCAAACAAACTATGCTAAATGTATGCCATGAAAATCAAATAACATAATCACAAGTAATTGGCATCTGGGGAGCTATTCTAGGGTCATAGGCTCCCTAGTTGGAAAAAGAGAAAATTGGGAGGAATAAGAAAATTTTATACTATTCTCCCATATAATTGGAATGATTCCTTTCATATTATTTACTGTAGTGAAAAAATCACATGAGATAAGTTACTTTCTTAGATATGTTTGATTCATAAATAGAAGGGAAATATGTATATCTATAAAATCTGGTATACAATTTCCTAACTATACTTCCAACTTATTGTAACTTTCTACTTACCTTTTCCTTTTTCAAGGTCTCTTACCTAGATTCTGAGATATAAATGGCAATTTTTGTCCCTGGAGCAAATTTCACAATACTTACTCCAGGATGAGCACCAAATCTACCTTTTAAGACAAATTTGATTTGAAGTGAAAGTGGGAGAGAAAGCAGGACGTTCTTCTGTGGGATAATTGTTTAGCATACAGTAGGCTCTTAGTAAATGCTTAGTAAAAGTAATTAAAAAACAATAACAAAAAATAAATACTTAGTGGTTTATTTGGGATTCTAGGATCACAAGTAATTTATCACTGGAGGAATTGTCCCTAAGTAGAGAGGAAAGGAGGTTAAGCAATTTTCAAAAAAGAACTTACCTGTGATGAGATTGCTAAGGAGAAGCAGCCTATCTCGGACCTTTCCATTGTAATCAATTATTTTTCCTAATTAAATATTAAACTCAAGTGTTTCTAGCTGCTGGAGGAATGCAAGTGTTATCATTATCCTCTAAATTTCAGTAGCCTAGGGAGAAGCATCAGTCACTTTATCCTAATGACAATTCTGCCCTATTAAATGGGTCACTGTGAATATCAATCTTTACCAGAAGTTCACCTTCTGATAATGAACCTCTATTTGCTTAGGCTCCTCCTCAGAGAGTTAACCACATAAACTATATCTGTCATCTCAATAAACCAATACTTAGTCTTTTTATGTTCATGGGGCCTGTTAGATTTTCCACTCCATTAGAGTAGGCTTTCAAAATCCACACCCACATTAAATCCAGTGGGTTCCTATTCCAAAAAGATTTATATCAATTTAACCTAGGAATATGCATCAAATATTAAAACCTAATCTATATTTGCCACTCTTTTCCTGCTCTCCTAATCCTATGTATTTTCATCAGCCCAGATTGAGTCCATTGTTCTCCATGTAGCTTTCCATCTACCACATTAGGTCAATATGATCTGTCCCTTTTTCTCACTCTTTTAATGCTAATTTTCTGCTCCATCTTTCAAATTCCCATATCTGTTTTATTTCATGTAAAATAAATCTTTAATCTTTAAGTTTCTAAGGGCCTTAGAGTATCTCTTACATATGCATAGGAGAATTCTGGTATTCATTCATTAAATGGTTGAGTCAAATGAAGTGATATCCCAAGAGCTGCAAGAGCTGTAATAAGAAAGGTATATGTCAACTATTAGTATTATCATAAAAAATTAGGAATCCATATGAAAATTGCTTCAAATATGAGGTCAACCAATTAATGAAATTCTAAACTAAACTGGGGATTAGAAGTGTTTGTTAATCTTATATAACTGGATTAGAGAAAGTTTGCTGAACTGGTAGTTTGTTAACCTTGATTTCCTAATCTTAAATGTAGCTAAGTCAGTTGTTGGAAATATAGAACTTTCTGATATATAGGCAACTCAAAAAATGGTTAAAGATGGAGTCACTTCTATCAGCCAGAACTTAGCAATAAGTCAATTCTCATATCTTTGATATTCTGTGTAACTAAGACTGTTCCAAAATTATTCTCTATAGTTTTCGTTTATTCATCATGTGGTCTGAGAACACCTATTCACTGCTCTTCCTCTTAAATGAGAAAATTTTGAGCTTTTTATGTATACTTTAGTTTGAATGTGTTTCCTTAACCAACCAAAGGTATATTTTCATTGGTCAATATTATATCTATATGGGTAAGAATTTTATCTATGTTGTTATGGCAGGGTTTTTTTTTCCAGTGTATATATTCACATCTCAAGAAAATAAAATTATGTTTGGGTACTTGCTACAGATCACTGTCCTCCATTTCCCTTTGGGAAAGGTATACATGAAAACTCCTATAATGTAGATATAAATTGCCAAATCTCATCTTTCCTTTAAGCTTTGATTTTGGGCTTCTTAGCATACTCAGCCTTGTATTTCTCTTACTTAGGCTCACAGTGACTTGCTTAGAGAGGACTAATACAGCTTTCACCTATTGATTCAATTTATCTCTAGATTAAAGCTCAAAGATTTAAGTCTCTATTCTTCTTTGGGACACATTGAGAATTTTACACTTATTGCATCCAATTGACATTTTAATATCTTTGGAGTTAGATTCTACAAGAAGAAGGAGTTGTTTAATATGGTTTCCAGCAAACTGACACAATGATGTTATTCATGCATATCAGGTGATTACCAAGATGTTTGAGTATGAAACCCTCTTTGACTTGAAATCAATAGTCAGTTTTATTCAGGAATTGTGGTAATGGATTTAGTGCTAGGTCTAATCAAAGAGGTCTTAAATTGTCTTCCTGGAAGATGTTCCATTTTATAACAATTGCTCTCAACACTGTTGTGTTGGCAAAATGGAATATTACAAAGAGAGAATTTTCCATATGTACATGAAACCCTCTAGTTTTCTTTGGATATTTCCATTTTTTTGTGTATTTGCAAAATATAATGAATTCCTGAATGTGGAATTTAGTCAAAAGACTTGGGATAATCATTTAGGAGGTTGGTAGGTAGAACAGTAGATGAGCCAGGAAGGATTGAGTTCAAATCTATCCCTGGTTATTTAGTAACTTTGTGACCTTGGGCAAGTCACTTAACCTCAATTTCTTCATCTACAAAATGAAAATTTAGAGCATCAATCTTCTAGGATTGCTGTAAGAGACACGTGTGATAATACGGTAAAGCACATTAAAAACCTCAATACTACTACACGGTTGCTAGTTATATTATTAGTATAAATGTGGTGGCTCTTTGGGACAATTTGTTCATTAATCATTAAATCAATAATTAATTGTTCTTTAATCCCTTGGGACATTTTGGCAAACAGTTTTGATTCCTTGGTAAATATTTATGTTTTTTGTATTAATAGATTTTTAGGGATCATTTAAATTGTAATGGCCCTATAGTTGGATATTTACTTTTATTTTCATCATTTGGCACATTATATCTACATCTATATCTATCTGTATTTCTTTCTGTATATTTATAGATATACACATATATAGTGTATATATTTATAAAAATGTCCCACAAATGTATATATGTTTATACATGTATATGTATGTATCTATAGATACATACACATAAAATAAGTTACCTTTTGAGATAAGATTGTGTTCATTCATATGTAACAATTTGTTGCCCCAAATGACACTACCTATTTTATTTCTAGTTCTTTGATAAGAAGAAAAATACTATTTAAAATATTCATGTCTATATGAATCCTTTCCCTCCTTGGGATCAAACTTATTAGTAGCATTAAGGAACTAATAAACTATATACTAATAGAAATTAACATTTGAAAAATATAGCCCTCTATCTTGTTTTTGTAATAATGAACTATTTTAATGATAATTAAGTTCACAATAAAAATGTGTGGTGTATTATTAAAAATAATGGGTTCAAGACTATATCAGAGCAAAATATGTTACTTTGACAGTAGTTCATACATTAATGCATGTAGTAACATGTGAGAAATGCTGAAATGTTGGGTTTTCACAGTGTTGTACAAGCTTTGAGGTAGTGTGGGATTAAGATAGTGATTAAGAGGTTTTCAGAATGTAAGAAGTTAAGGAAGTTTAGAATTCACAGAACAATTAAGTGATCATTAGAAACCTTGAGCAAACAAGAAATTGGGGGGGCTAGGAAGGCATAGATGCATTCAGCCAATCAGAAAGAGTCTTGTGGCTTTGAGAAAACCACAAATTTAAGATAATAGCCTATCCAGCCCAAACTAATTGAGGTCAATGATCTAACCTGACTAAATCACTATTGCCCCTGCTTAATAGACTAATTGAATATTAAACAACAAACCCCAGAAGAGGAGTTTTTTTTTTTTTTTTGCCATTTTTGAACATGAGATGTGTGATGGGGGAGAGGGATGCTTTATATATATATTAAGGGGAAACATGCAGTGGGCATATCAGAAAGGCTGCAACCCAAATAAAACAGACCAATCTCTTCTCTGAAGGGAGGAGCTGCATCACACAAGCAAGTATAAAGGTTTCCCCATTTCTGTACTCAGTGCTCCCTCTTCCTCACCAGAAACGCTAAGACAATCCCTTAAGATTCTTCTTTAAGAAATGGTCCTTGGGGGGCAGCTAGGTGGTGCAGTGGATAGAGCATCAGCCCTGAAGTCAGGAGGACCTGAATTCAAATTTGGTTTCAGACACTTAACATTCCCTAGCTGTGTGACCCTGGGCAAGTCACTTAACCTCAATTGCCTCAGCAATAAATAAACAAACACATAAATAAATAAATGTTCCTTGATATCTGATTTTCACTGTCAAGAGTGTTATTTTTTAACAAATATATGGGACAATGACTATGGATCTTTTTTGGACCTTTTAGTTTCACAAAATTGCTAGTTTCAGTCACTTCTCTTGACATAATCTTAACATAATCCATGGTGTCATTCATTAATTTAATGGTACAAAAGCTTTTTGTTTCAATCTCTGTCTTTCTCAATATCTTTGTCTCTGCCTTTATCTCTGTTTTTTATCTCTATCTCATCTATAATTTCTTTTTTTCAAACTTGCATACACTTTTCTGAAAATGTTTGATTTCACATCAATTATTTATTTTGTTCTTTGCACTGTTCTGACTCCTTATATACCTTATCTCTTTTTTCTTTCACTTTCAATAGTCGAGTAAGGGTGTGAAGAATTCCTGATAAGTATTCTTTTTCCTGATATACTTCATACACACATACATACAAGTACACACATGCTCATCCATTCAATTGCTTTGTTTTTTGTTGTTTCTAAGAAAGAGTATAGGTTCAGGTTTTCATTAGAATAGAAGTCTCTTGAGAGCACAAACTTAAACTGGTTTCGTTTTCATTTTCTATCTCCAATAATTGGCACATTACTTGTCACATAGTAATGGCTTCCATTAATTGATTCCACTATATGTTGGTATACATAGTGTGTTAATTGTTGTTGAAGTTGTTAGTTTGTTGTTGGTGTTAATCTTCTGGGATCTTTGCAAAAGTCCTTTATGATTTTCTCAAGTAATTTCTTCCCTATTAGTATTGATTTTTGTCCCTAAAATTATTCTTGCATAGATTCTTCTTTTTCCTGGTTCTTACCATAGTAATAACTACATCATCAACTGTGTGTGTCCTGAAATTCTTTTTTTAAATTTTTTATCGGTTATTGTGGGAGAATGCATGCATTCATAATGGTTGTGAAATCAGAAATGACCTTTTTGAATGACTGATTTGGTATAGCTAGTTTCTTAGCTACATTTATCATAGATCCCCCCAAATTTTTCAAAATTCTTTTCCAAGAATGCCTATCTCCTTTCTACCTTGCTTGGAATACCAACATTATTTAATTCCTTACATTCATTATAGGCAGCACTTGTGAACACTATAAAGTATATATTTGTAACACCCTCAACTTCAGCTTTTCTTACCTCTTTAGATTTTAATAATTCCTTGTATCATCTTTACTATTCTTTTTCTGTCTTCCATATACTCATGGAATATATGGGGCAATTCCATGTAATCAAGAGATGTTGTCCCCAATTCAGAGCACATGCAAGTATTCTGTATTTTTTTTTCCTGTTAGGCTCTTGTGCTGTGATGAAAATCTATTCAATTGGCTGTTGACCCAAAAATGAATATGCATATAAAAGGCATAAATTAATGAAATCTCTTTTTTTTCTTGTCAATTTTCAAATAAAAAAATTCTATAGGCTTCTAAAAGTGGGAAAAGAGCTTCCTTCAGGTTCTTCTGACTGAGAACACATAGTGCTCGTTTCTTTTGTCTTTGTTTTTATTTGTTTCTTGACAGAGAAATGGGTCTTAGAGATGAAATAGACCCATTTATGACCTTAAAATCTTCCAAAAATTAGAAGAGTCATCAGAAATTGAACAACTGGGATCTATAAAGGATCTTCTAGTAGCAGCAGCAGAAATGCCTAGGGGGCTAAGACAACTCTAAGGAATCATCTGTGATTAGGACCAACAATGCATCAAACTAGAAACCAAGATATTGTTTCCTGAAAATAAAGGAACGATTCATCTATCAGTTACATCTTCACTTTAAATTTGTGTCTATTCTTCCTAGGAATCAAGATATAAGGTTACAGGAAAAACAGTTTTGGGGGAAACTGAAGTTTGGGGAACTGCTTTTGTACTTCAGTTCTAGCTATATCTTTGCAGCAAACATCCCTTTAGAAAAGCTAATATATGTTAGTTTATTGATATTAAATAAAAACTGACTAGCAATTGATATTGGGAGATATGGAAACTGCTTCATTGATATTGAGGCAATAATCACCAATCAGATGATATATTGGGCAATATTAACTGGCAATGATTTTTGAAGGAAACAGCAGATAGAAACCTGAGAAAAATAATAAAAAGACAATCTGTAATTTCCTGGGGTTACCCCTATAAACTCAAGAGATGAGAAGTTTCCTTGCTTTGAGGACCTGACATACCAGTAGATTTGGAGTTGGGAGAATGAGAACAGAGTCTTTCTTTGCTACATTGGTATTTCTGCTCTGATATGTCCTGTTCTCCCTTGGAACTGGAAGATGAAGGGGGTATCACATATTATTTGATCTTCCATGTCAAAATTATAATATTGGTGATTTTGTGTGAAGCCAATTTGTAGAGCTTTGCCATCCTGTCTGTTACATAGCTTCACAGGCACAATTTAATCACATGGGTCATTGTGATGATTCAACTAGTGGTATGACCAAAGCTCAGCTGGCTAGCATTCCAGGATTCCAGTCAGGTCTCCATACATCCTATAAGCATTGTGTTCCTCCTCCTTGTATACAGAATCCTTATCATACTCTGCTTTGCATTTTTTTGAGCATTACTTTAACTTTGCATTTAACCCCTCCTGATCCAGTTTCCAAAATAGACAATTTAAGTGGGTTTTGATAGTGTTATTGTTATCATTACAACTGTCATTGTTTTGGTGTTACTGCTTTCATTCCTGAGAGCATCAGCAATCTTTTAGTTTTCAAACAATAAAGTAGCATGTTTTAAAATTTGGTGATAGTGATCTTAGTCCAGTACAAGATCATAAGATCATACGTTTACTAATTCAGAGTTGGAAAAGATCTTCAGACTCAGGCTCAGTGAAATTAAGCAATTTCCCCATGATCATATGAGAGTAGTATGTGAGAGATCCAAAATTCAAACTCTTGCCCCCAGTTGTCAAATCCTTTTGGAGTTAACTAGATGCAAATGTACCAGTTAGGAGATTTTTGTATGAGTCACAATGCCCTCATCTTCTCTGCTTTTTGGGAAAAGGCAGCATCAGGTTCAAAAAAGAGATGATATCGCAGTGTTTGTGTATGGGACTCCGCAAATACAGGTAGAATATTTCTAAAAATATCCTATGCACAAAAGAAACATTTTTAGTTTGTCCCAAAGATAAGAATGAAAAAGAAGACTGAAGGAATCCAAAGGAAGTAAGGAAAAAAAGACAAAGGTATTGATGTTGTTTTATGTTATAGCATTGCAGAAGATAATAAATAATAATAACAATAATAAACAATGTGCATGCTAAATTTCCTGTCATTCACATCTATTTTCATTTTGGCCACTTGGTGGCAATGAGGAGCACTCACTATCCCAAAAGAATTTCCTCAGTTTCGATACTATCAGTGTTTTCTGCCTGATATGCTATTTACCTGCATGAGGACAATCTGAGTGCACAGAAACAGGGATTCCTTTTAAGGAAAACAAAGAGCATGGAACTATTTTCCACATATCAAAAATATACCACTTTTTAAAAAAGTTTTATTCAAAAGCAAACACAAATACATACACACAGAGTTTATGTAACACCACGTAGAAGCAAAACAAAACATAGGTCACTTTTGATTGTGTAAAACACTTTATTTACAACAAGCCTATGATTTAAGGCTAGCCATTCACTCACCTGGACCTTCAAAACTTGCTCTGTCCTCTCCCACTGCTTCACTTATAGCTTATGGCATCATTTGAAAAGAGAAAATGGTCCTCCCTTGTAGAGTCAATTTTAAAGAGAAAATTGTTGGCAATATTGACAAGTGATGAACTACTCAGTGGGAATCAAGATTTTGAAGTTAAAATAAAAGTCAGGGAGGCTATCATCTTTTGAGCTGAAGCAGTCAAGCCCTTGGGAGTGTTCAGCAACAGCCAAATGACCTGACATGCTCACACAAACATGCATTTACTGTGTGGAAGTCTTTCTGTATTTCAGAGAAATGACTGACAGTATCAGAACAAAACTACCTGCTCTTTCGGAAATAAAGTCAACTAAAGAAACCCTAAGAGAGGAGTAAATTGAATTCAAAGTCTTGTAGGACCCAGAGTCCTTTTACTTGGACATAGAATAGACAAGAGCACTGAATTGGATTCTAGATTATCTGCCCAGAATTTACCTGTACTACCTGCCTACTGATGCTTGAAATGCCTTTAACAAAGAGAATCTTTTCATTCTACATTCAGAGATAAGCCTTCAATATAAATACGTCCGAAGGATTTAAAACATTAAATTCACACTAAACTATAAAATAAGTCTGTCCAGATCTTTTTAAAGACTGTATTTTGACAGAGGATGAAGGAAAAAAAAGAGCACATATTATTGATAATTTGAGAAGAGGGAAGATGCAGGTGAAGGGAACAAAAAGAGAAAAGGAAATCATAAAGTAAAAGTTTCAGATAATAAAAGCCAAACTATACCCACTTCATGATCTTACATCCTTAGCTCTACTCAGTAGTATGGGACATATGCACCTGTAAACATGCAAACACACACACACACACACAATGTTTTATTTAATTCATTGAAAATCAGAGGTACATTCAAATCAGCTGGCAAAAACTGGAATGGTAGATATAAAGTCATAATTACCCACAGAAACTTGTGTTGTGTGAAAGCTTCCTTCACAGTGGGTCAGGTGCCAACTAGTCAGAATGCTGAACCATGCCTATGGGCAAAGCATCATTGGCAGCTAGCACTCTCATGAGTTGCTGAGTCTGTTCTCACAATCTTAACTCTTTGAGTATTCTTTTTCTGATAGTTTAAGACATGTGAACAAGCACAGAGGGCTTAAATGAATACTTCACAGCAATAGTCAAGTCACCTAGGTTCTTGACCCATCTCTGATACTATGTAAAATTTTGTCTAAATTTAGTTGCCAAAAACTGGAAATAAAGTAGATGCATAGAAGATCAAGAAATGATAAATCATATGAATGAATATAATAAAATATTGCTATGATGTAAGAAATGAATAAGATACAAATAAAGATATATAAACTTCAATTTAAGTACAAACAGGAAAACAATATACACAATGACTTCAGGAATATAAAGGATAATTATTAAAAAGAAATTGAATGCTGAATCATTGTAATGGTATAGCTTGAATATAAAGACAAGAAAAAGCACCTCTACTGTTCTTTGCAAAGGTGAAGTATATGAACATAAAAGCCTATGCATATAAAATATTATATTTCCTTCAAACTCAAGTGTTTTTAATCTTGCTGAATTACTTTTTTCATTCCTTATCCTAAAAGTTGGATAATTAAGTAAAGAAAGTTGGAGGATAATAAATTAATAACCAAAAAGAATTTTAGAGACCATCTAAATCCAACCATCTCATTTTGCAGATGAGGAAACTGAGGTTTTGATTGCTTAAGTGATTTGCCCAATATCAAACAGGCAGTTACAGAGGCATTTAGATTCATATTCTCTAGTGAAAGCTTGCATTTGTTCAACATTCAGAAATAAAGGCTATCTTAAAAATACATTTATGAACAAAAATTTTGAAGTGTAGAGAAAGTATGAGGAGGTAAGAAAAATGATTTTGGTGAAGTGACGTCCTTTCTCTTTCCAATTTCCTCCCTTGTAAATGAATCACACTGAAAGCCTTAAGCTTTGGAAATACAAAAATAAACACAAATTAGTTCTTATCATTAAAGAGTTTATATTTTAATGAGGAGCATTCACTTGTATATGAATAAGTAAATATGAAGGAGTTGTTTTTGTTTTGTTTTGTTTTTAAGGACAGCTAAGTGGCTGAATAGACAGAAAGCCAGGGCTGGAGTCAGAAAAACTCACCATCTAGAGTTCATATCTGACTTCAACATTTATTAGCCATGTGACTCTATGACTTTGCCTCAGTTTCTTCACCTGGAAAATGAGTTGGAGAAGGAAATGGCAAGTCCTCTCCCAGCATCTTTGCCAATAAAACCCCAAATAGAGTCATGAAGAATTGTATATCATAGGAACAACTGAACAATATGAAGTTTATACTGAATAATATAAAGCAATTTCAAGAGGAAGACAGTGCTAATAAGTGGAGAAAAGGCAGTCCCAACACTTGTAGGCAATAGCAATTGAATTTCTCTTTGAAAGAAACTTGTGATTCTAAGAGACTGAAGTTGCAACTGGACAATTCTACCCTCTACATTTTTACAGAACTCTCCAGGACCAAGGACAGCCAAGTATCCATTCCAATTGAGCCCTAAATGGGTTAAACAAAATAAAATGTAGAGTTCATTCAAGAATAAGAGGATGTGTATATTTCCCCACAAATTTAAGAGATAAAGCTGTTGCTGGACCTTGAAGACTATACCATTATATTTATTCACTATTTTTTTCTTTCAAATCAGAGGCAAGATCCTACTGTTTACTTTTTTTTTTCCCTCAAGGATGGGGCAAAGAGGTGAAGCATCTTGTCAATGCATGTCTGAGTAATTAGAGAAGAAATTCAAACACAGCTTATCCCTTTAAGCAACAATGGTTCTCTCCATGATCTTCACAGTCCTATGGACAAAAGTAACACTCTGAATCTGTTGTGGATTTATCTATCTACCCTTGATATTTTCCAAGACGAAATCTTGGGAACCTAATCATGGGACCTGAATGGAATCACTAAAGTCAAAATTATGTAAACTGAGGTGATTAGAAGGATCTTAGATTCCTGAATCCCAATAAGTCCACATGTACTGCCAAAATGCATTACATCCCCACAAAGAGAAAAAAAAAAGTGTTGTATCTGAAGTCAGAAAACCTGGCACCATACCCCACTCCTGTTACTTTCTAGTCATGAAACTTTAGACAAATCATGTGACCTTTTCATCTCTCTCCCTCCTTCCCTCCCTCCCTCCTTCCCTCTCTCTCTCTCTCTCTCTCTCTCTGTCTCTCTCTCTCTCTCTCTCTCTCTCTCTCTCTCTCTCTCCAAAATGAAGGTTTGGTACTTCTAAGGACCTTTCTAACTTTAATCTCTAGTCTTAGTAGCTTTTTTCTATTAATGCCCCAAAGACTCCTTTAAAATGTAAACATCTTATATCAGCTTACATTTATATAGAACTCTAAGCTTTACAAAACACTTCATAGTACATATTTTATTTTCTTCTCACTGTAGGTATTATTATCTCCATTTTGAAGGTGAGGAAACTGAAGCTGAAAGATTTGCCCCTGATCACAGAATCTGCCATTTTCAGAGGCAAAACTCAATTCTTTAACAGGCATTATTAATTCAAATGACCAGCTATCTCTTACTTCATAAAGCAGAATGCCCATTTACATTAACTTGACCAGATCTATCTATATCTATGTATCTATCTATGTGTATAACTAAACACACATATAAATAGATAAATATATCTATATCTATGTGTATATCTCTATAGAGATAAATATCTTTTTTATATGTGTAGGGATGTACACATAGACATAGATATCTAGATAGATAAGTACAGATATAGATAGATAGAAATGTTTTAGTTAGAGGTAAAGAAGGCAAGAGGAAAAAAGGTCTGGAGTGGAGGGTGCTGCTTGGCAGTGGAGAAGAGCAGGCATACCCCAGACAGGTTTCTTGGCCAATTAAGAAGCCAGACATGGTGCAGGAGGGGAACATGACAATTGAGGGAAGATGGAAGAAAAAGCTTCAGGAGAATGACAAGACAGATTTCATTCTTTTACTTACAACTCACTCTGACTGTAGTAAGGAATCAAAGCAATTCTTTTTTGATCCCCAAATGGACCTATCCAGAAATCTCTTTTTCAAATCCTGTGATTTTAGGAGCACCTGAGGCTTTAAAGTGAAGTCACGGAGCTATCAGTGTGTGGCTGACATCATCCCTTCCCTCAGACTCTGAGAAAGTGTAAGCTGTGTCCTGGCTGTACCCCAGCGTCTGACAGAAATAGAAGGAAGAATGAAATCCAGCTGGCTGGAACTCAACCTTGGCCAGACCTAAATGGTGCTGATAAGCAAAGGAAGCATTTCAAGCCAGAGGGTCAGGAATGCAAACTAAAGAATGGGCACTCTATGTAAGACATAGAAGAGTAATTAAAGACTTCCTCCTGGATTCAAAACACCTGTAATAAGGATGGGTTTTCTCTTATTCGCCCCAAACACCTGCCCCAGAAATTGTCCCTTCTTCTCAAAGGCATGCTCCTACAGACCAATGGGACATGCACTTAAAAATGAACAAACCACTGGGGGCAAAAAGCAGGAACCAACATGTAATTTGGTAAATTATGGGAGCAGGGGTTGAAAGAAAGCTCTTCCATAACAAGGATTATTTCTAGCTGTGTCTATAGGGCATCTTAATTACCAGCACTCTAGACTAATCCTTCCCTCCCTTAGGTAATTGTTATTCCAGGACCCTCCTCATGTGCCAACTTGGGGAGTTGTCCTCAACAAATAGGACACAGGATTCCATATTTTGACAACTAAGTCCCTCTCTTCTAGCAGAGACAGAATGCTGAAGTGGAAGAACATTAAGCCTAGACTCAGAGGACTGGATTAAAGTCCCCAGCTCCTCATTAATTATCTGTGTGATGTTGGGAATGTTACTTTCTCTCCCCAGGCTTTAATTTCCTTATTTCTAAAATGAAGGCTGTTGTATTAGGTGCCCTCAAAGTTCTTTCCCAGTTTTGGATCTAATTTTATTCCATATACTTAAGCAGAGCTCCACTGAATCTCAACTCTTATTGCCAGCCATATTCAGTCTCATTATTATTGAGTTCAATACACTCATATTTGAAGGACATGCAAATTTAATGCTGCGGGATCATGTAGGCCAAAGGTGTAGTAAACACACACCAATCACTGCTAGGTTGTGGCTTACAACATCTTTTCCTGACATGACCCCAAGTTCCTGGGCACACACTCCCTGCCACATACGGAATTCACTTCATTCGTATGCAGTGATAGTATTTTAAAAGTCAACACATTACATAACAGGAGGAATTTCCTGAAAGAGTAAAATGTTATGGCGCAAATTTGGTCAGACTAGTAAATCAAACATAGCACAAAGTATGCAAGCCAGCAGCCAAAAGAGCTGGGCTTCCACATCCTAGGGCAAACAAAAATCTGGCTCCATCAAGGAAACTTGCATGTCCTGAAATTCTTTTCTATTGTTACCATTTTATTGGCTTCAAAACAAAAGGTATTAATGAAAAAGTCTCTAATCAACCCTTTTCTTCAGGACAGAGGCATTCCAGCATCTCTTAAGACTCTCATCCTTAATTCTTTTCAGTTATTTGATTGTTTTCAGGCAAGACACATCAGCCAGGAAAATATGAACACCATTAGGTAGGAAGACATGAATAAATAATACATTTCTGTTTCTAGGTATTTTCTGATTGTTGCAATTATTAGTATCTTGTGGTTAAAAGGGCACTGACTGAGCAGCAAGAGGATTAATGTCTCTTCCCAGCTACACTTTTTATTAGTAACCTTGGGCAAATTCCTTCCTATGGTCCTTATCTGGACCATAGTTTTTTTATTTGAGGCATAAGGGGGTTGGATTAAATTATCTCTGGAGTCCCTTCTAGTTCTAAAAGTCTATAATATTATTTCTAATTGCCTAGGACATTTATTCCAATGTTCTCATAAGAATTTCTTCATTAATAAAATCTGAGATGAGAGAGTTTATAAAGGATTAATACAAACTAGATAATAGATAGCTGAGGGATAGATTTAACTAAGCAAATTATAAGAACAGTTTTTCATTTTGAAATGCTGATAAACATCCCTCCATAATGAATTTGGATCATAATGTGGTATAGTCTGGATAGCCAAGACATAGCTGCCAAGGGACAGATTTGCTTTTAAATTCAACAACTCTGAAGAACAATTTTTAAAGATTAACAAATTCAAAACTCATAACTAAATAAAAAGGTGTACTGGAGAGAGGGCTGGCCTCAACTCAAAGTCAGTATGATCTGGATTCGACTCCTGCTTTTACCATACACCAGCTTAGTATTTGGACAAATCTCAGTGCCTCAGACAAATCCTTAATCCTATAAATTGCAGCAAAGCTAAAAATCCACATGTGTAAAGAAAAACTCCTCACTAAGAGCTCCTCCTATTGCTGATCTTATGTCTGTTTTTTAAAGGATCATTTAAAATCTACCCTCAAATATCTGTACTAATAATATGAATAGTGAATATGGATTATATAGTGATAATGATCAATAATGGCCAGACCATTAAAATGTCAACAAAATGCCCTTACCAGTTCCAACTTGTGGTTTTAGAACTAGTCTATTTCTAAAAATACATAAAGAAGGGATCTTTCTTGCCATTTCAGAGTGTATTTAGATATCTTTTGACTGTTTTTTGTCAGCTTACTGCTTGATTATAAATCAATCAATCGATCAATAAACGTTTATTAAATGTCCACTATGTGCCAGGCACTGTGCTAAGCAAGGGATACAAAAAGAGGCAAAAGTCCCTGCCCTCAAGAACTTGTAGATTAATGATAGAGATAAGATGCAAATACACTATGTACAAAACAAAGTATGGATAGAAAAACAAGGAAATAATTAACAGAGGTAAACACTGGAATTTAGAAGGATTGGGAAAAACTTACTGTAGTAGGTGGGATTTTCATTGGGACCTAAAGGAAGAGAGAAGGATAAACTAACTAACTAAATAAATAAATAAAAAGCTTTTAAATCTAAAACTAAGTGTGCATACAAAAAACTTTGAACAGACAACTGCTCATTCTCTTCTTTATGATTTTCAAGAAGAAAAAACTACTGTAAAGCTTTAGTGGGGGGGGGGGAGAGGAGCAGCAACTTTGAATATTCTTTATTGCCTTACTTCCTTGGAACTTCTATTTCTGTTTTTCTTTTCTCAGTCTTAGGTGTGTGATAGCCAGGGACAGGAAAACTTAGGTAACTCTAGAACTTGAGAGCAATGCACAAGCAACACAAGATAGTGAGAGAATTATCAATATCAATCATGGTCCCAGTGACAACTGGAAACACAAAACTCTTGGCAATAGTAGCTAAATATGGTGAGGGCAGCATGCTTCAGGTCTAAGGAGTGACCTGCTTGATTCAGTCCATCAAAGAAACCAGTCCAAGGGAACAAAAGACTTAACTTATCTTTAGGCATTGTCACACACATTTGCTAGGAAATCCATAAAGGAGAAAAATTAATGACCATACTCTTGGGTTGAGGGGGGATGTTTTATAGCAGTCATTTTAAGTTTGAGTATACATTTTCAGGAATTGAATGCAGGAGAGTATATCTCCCTATTTGGGAAAATATTATAGTTTGGTCCTTGCTATACCCTCTAAGTAAATAGCCTTGTGTAAAAGCTAATTACTATAATTAGGTTAATTGATAGTGGGGTGAATATGTTATCTGTTAATCAGAAGAACATTAGTGCTGAGCTAATATAATAAAAATCACAATTTTGCCTAAATTGATATAGTTTTTCAGTGTCATACCAATCAAAATGTCAAAACATTATTTTTATAGACCTAGAACAGATAATAAATATAAAATATTTTTAAATTTTTATTTCAAAATTATACAAATATATTTTTAAATTTTATATTTAAATTTTTATAATTTAAATTTAAAATTTTATTTATATTATTTTCTAAACATAATATAAATATAAAATTTATATTAATAATATAAATATAAAGTTTAAATATAAAATTTAAAGGTCAAGTATATCAAGGGAATTAATGAAAAAAAAAATTCACAAAGGATGGAGGCTTAACAGTACCAAATCTAAAATTATATTATAAAGCATCAGTCACCAAAACCATTTGGTACTGGCTAAGAAAAAGGGTGGTGAATCAGTGGAATAGATTAGATACACACGACACAATAATCAAGGCCTATAGCAATCTAATATTTGACAAACCCCCAAACTCTAGCTTCTGGAATAATAACTCACTATTTGACAAAAATTGTTGGGAAAACTATAAAATAATAGGTCAGAAACTCGGCATAGACTTACATCTCATACCCCATTCCAAAATAAGGCCAAAATGGATATGTGATTTGGGCATAAAGGATGATACCATAAACAAATTAGGACATTGTACAGACTAACAGCAAGAATGTGAGATGACCAACTACGAAAAGCTTGGTTCTTCTCAGTAGTTCAGTGATTCAAAGCAATTCTAACAGACTTTGGACAGAAAATGACACCTGCATCCAGAAAAAGAACTAAGGAGACTGAATGTAAATCAACACATGCTATGCTCATTTCTTTTTGTTGTTTCGTTGTTGTTTTTAATCTCTTCCATGGTTTTCTCCTTTTACTCTGACTTTTCCCTCCCATCATGATTCATAAAGCAATGTGTGTTTAAAAATAAATTAAAAATGAATTTAAAAAACAAACAAAAAAGAACACTAATAGGCTTCTGAGCAAGAGTATTAGAAACTTTCAAACCTTCTAGAACTCTAAGAGAAGTTAATTTTCCCTTGGGATACTAATCTGCCAATTACTGTGGTGGTTGGGACAGAGTGACTAGAGAAGATACTACAGAATTACCTAAAATGAAGCCCTGAATTAGTATAAATATTACATTTATAGAATTATGTGTCCCTTATTATGTTTTTTTTTATCATATTTGAATCCATTTTCACTTCTTTGTATTGAGTTCTTTTCTTTTCTCATACCTTTTATTAGCTCTGCCTTTGGTTCATTTTCATGCTGTTTACTTTCTGATGGTGGGAATGGATTAATTCCCTATCAATGAATTGAGAGGAGATGAACCTTCATTACATGACAGTGCTATAATTCCTTTAATATAATACTTGCCTACTTTTCAACATGCCTGTATCAATAAAAGACCAGCCCTTGATTTAGCAGCTTACAATTAGGTGAATTATGCTTAGCTGAAAAAGTCATAGACCTTAGTTTACTGAACATGTGAAGTCTATGCACAATAGTTAACTTAAGTGAGACCAAACTTTAAACTTCCCGATGTTATAGCTATGACATTTTCTCATTTCTGTACAACTGCTAAATAGCAAAAGCCTGGGCTTAGAGCAAGGGGAAGAAGAAAAAAATCATCAGGCTTACCATATTTTTCCTAAGTATAAAATGTGGTATTTATAACACTCTCCATTAAAGTCTTACTGTAATAGCTAATCATAATGTGAAGATTATCTCGATGTGTCCTAGCTCAGTGTGTGCAAGCTCTGGGAGACCATAGTTATCATTTTGGCTCAAGTGTGGGCCTAGTGGTAGAATGAATGATTACTGTTTGAAGTATAGCTTAGCTAAATTTCAAGTGTCATTGGTAGATTGGTCATAGAGTAATGAACTTTTTGGAAATAGTCAATTACCAAAACATTCTACTACAACAAAAAAAGAATCTCCTATTGCATTTATAGTACTTCCCAGTTCTTTCCTAAAACTTCTCAGCTCTTAAAAGTAATCAGGTTAGAATTCTACATTTTAAGGTTCTAAACATTAAAGTATATTATTATAAATTTCAGTTATTTTTATTATAAGTTGTATGCTACAAATCTCTAAGCTGAACCGCTAACTTTCAACCATGCAGGAGACCTAAACACTCAATGTCATCATTTCAAAAGTCAAGATTATTGATTCACTGTGATTGATGCATCAATAAAAATGCACTGAAAATCATAGGGTTTGGAATATTACTAAGAAAGCATATTCTTGTTAACCCACAAAATGGATGCCCATATGTAAGGCTACTATACTTACAGTGGACTGCTTACTTGTATAATTTAAGCAATGAGTTTTTATTCTGCCCCAAAGTAGATTAAATCTAACCCTTAAAGATTCATCCCTTTGGGATTCATGACACTCTTTTAAAAATATAGCTTATAGGATCAAAGAATTGGAAGGAATGTTAAAGATTAAATAGCCCAATCCATATTTTAAGAAATTCCCTCCATTAATTAAAACATTGTGGACCCTCACTAAAATGGCATAATGAGAACCTATATAACAAGGATCATCTTATAATGAACTTCTTTTCATTTTTAAATAGCACACTCCATTTGGATAGAGTCCAATGTAGACTTGCTTTCTACTATATTCTATAGCAAAGAGGATTTTTAGAAAAGTTCCAATATATGTATGCTTTCATTTATATATGGTATCTTTATTCCCAGAAACCCAAGCAATTTTGATACAAAGTACTCTTTCAAAGACCCTCATTTACATAGATTTGACTATATTTTAAGTCATGTATTGCTTATAAATGCTATTTAATTCATCCCCTTACTTTAGTTCTAGTAAAATAGATTACTGACCATCTACAATGCACAGAGTAGCTTATTAAGTGACAATAATGGATAGATACCATGATGACTAAGATTATAATTTTTGCCTCAGAGGGTTTATGATAGAAGTTAGTGGTGACTGGTGTTGGAGGCAACATAAATATATATATATATATATATATATATATATATATATATATGTGTGTGTGTGTGTGTGCATATATAGATATATAACAGAAATGCAAAAAGTATGATAAATGCCAAAGTCCAAATCAAAGAATATTTAAGATCTTAGAAGGAAAGAACTATTGCTAATCAATGGAATTTAGGAAGGTGTTATGAAAAAGATGGCATTTGAACTGAATCTTAACCAGTAAGTAAGTTTTCAACAGGTAAAAATGAAGAATATGGGGAAAGGCTATTCCAGACAGAGAGAATTACATGAACTAAAGCAAAGAAACCAAAAAGCAAGGATATATATGAATAGCAATAAGTAGTTCACTCTTACTGGAGTTAAATCCATGAAGGCAATTTGATTGAGATTAGACTCAAAAGGTAAATTGAGCTTTGAATGTCAAATTAAGAATTTGTATTTTATTTGTTAGGCAGTACCATTCTTTCAAAATTTCTTAGGCATATCCAAACTTTTGAAGGCCTCTAAAATGAGACCTGTACACAAGGAAGATTAATATGGCCACAATATGAAATATTTCAATTTAATGAAGTGAACTTTGGTAGTAGCTATTATGTTATAATAAGTGATATGGGCAGAATGAATAGAAAAAAAGCCTTAGATGCAGAAGGACCAAAATTTAGTCCTGTTTCTGACACATACTGGTTGCATGAGCCAGCAAACACTACTTAATCTTAGACGAGACTTTCTAAGACTAAGTGACAGAGCAGGTGTTGACCAGCATAAGTAGAAAAAAATTCTTTCACTTGCGGATTCTCCAGCTTACTGAAATCACAGATGCAGGCTCTATCCCTAGAGTGTCAGAGCTACAAACACTAAACTGGAACATTCCCTGACATTGAGGCAATCACATTTTACTGAAAGGGTACCAAACATCTGAAGACAAGAAGGTAATTTGAGGAGAGAGCACTAAGAATTGGAGAAAAAAAGGAAGATTTTATAGGGTGGTTAAATCAAGCTGAGTTCATCCAGGAAGATGTTTCTGAGAAGCAAAGATGAAAAGGGAGTACATTTCAAGCAAATGCCTGGAGGGTAGAGATGGACAATAAAATGAAGGGAAAAATCTGTAATAATGTTTGTTTAAACATAAAATATGTAAAAGGGAACAATGTAATATTTGGTTGGAAAAATCAATTTGTGCCATGTTTTGGAAGGCCCTAAATACCAGGTACTTTAAATACCACCTATGTATGTATGGGTGTATATGTATGTAGAACCAAATATACATATGTATTTAAGGTATTTCTATATGAACACTTACATGCATATAATATATGGTTTGTGTATAATGATACAAGTCTCATCCCATGGAAATTATAAAGATAAATGTGAAAATTCAAGAGAGTGTTATATAAGTATGAGGTGATTGACAAAAGAAATGGGTTGTAATATTAGAATCAAAAGGGAAGAATAATGCTCAATATAGTATAGTGGATATATATTGCTGAATTAGGAATCTTGGAAGACTTTGGAAGACTTTACAAATCCTGAGTCAGATACTTACTACCTATGTGATCCTAGGCAAATCATTTAACTTTTCTGGTCCTCAATTTCCTCATCTCTAAAATATGATGTAGTGGGCAGAATTTGGACTTAAAGTCTACCTGGACTGCTAAGGTCCTTCCCCATTATAAATCTACAATACTGTTCCTTTCAGTTGCAAACCACCATTTCCAATAACCTACTGGAGAAATCTAACAGAATATCCTACTACCTTCTTATACAAAACACATCCAAAGATCAATCTGTTGTCCTTCCCCTAACATTGCTCTTCCTTCTGATTTCCATAATTATGTCAATGGAATTCCCTCATGTACAGAACCATATTGCCATCTTTAATTTTCTTCTTGCTTATTATATCATCCCCCAATCAATTTCCTTTATAACATATTTGCTTATTATCTGAATTTCTGTTCCTACTTCCACTCAGAAGTTCCATAACCTGCCTCCCTACTTGCATATTCTCTGTGTGTATATCTCAGACTCTCTCTTTCTCCCCTCTCCTTACCCCACATATATGTAAATAAACATATACACATGTATATAATCTGGGAGTAGAAAATATAGAGATGTTCTCTCTATATACATTTCTATGTATATATGTATATTTATATACATCCCCCCTTATTGTTAATGTTTGAAAAAATAAATTCCACTAATTTTTGGACAAAAAAAACAAAATTGTATATCATTCAATAACATATATATGTATGGTTCCTTTAGTTCAACAATGTATTAGCAACACTGAGCTAGCCATTCTTTTCTCCACTTTCTGTTGCTATTTATCTTAGACAGATTATATAACAACTCAGCCACTTCTTTGGATAAGGAAACTGTTAGCCTAATTTAAGGGAATATTATAGAAAATGGTACATCAAAATGAATATTAAAAAGTATGGGAACACGTAGAGTGATGGTCTTGGAGTTAGTATAACCTGGTTTCAGATTCTGCCTCTGGCATTAGCTGTGTGAACTCACTGAACTTCAGTTTCTTCATCTGTAAAATGAGGATAGTACTAATGATACCAACCTGATAGGGTTGTTGTGAATCTCAAAAGACATAATGGATATAAAGCCCTTGGTAAGTTTTAAAACACTATCTTAATGCTGCTTCTTCTTATTAATACTTTTGATACAAATGTCAGGGCATAGTATAATGGGGTTGGAGTCAAAAAGATTTGAGTTCCAATTCAACATCAAATGATTCATAACTATATGATTTTCGGTTTATCACTTAATTTCTGTCTAAATTTCCTCATCTTTAAAATGGGAATAATAATAGGACCTACTTCACAAGGTATGGGGAGGAGCAAATGAAATAGTAATTAATGCACTTGGTTTTATTATTATTATTGTTGTTGTTATTAATAACATTCATATTTTGTTATCATTTAGTCTTTTTCAGATGTCTAACTCTTAATGACCCTATTTAGGATTTTCTTGGCAAAGATACTGGAATGGTTTTCCATTTCCTTCTCTCACTCATTTTGCAGATAAGAAAACTGAAGCAAACAGAGTTAAATGACTTGTCCATGGTCACACAGCTACTAAGTTTCTGAGGTCATATTTGAGCTCAGTTTTTTTTGATTCCAGGCCATTCTATCTACTGCACCATCCATTTGTGCCACATGCCAAATACCACATGCAATCACTGTGCTAAGTGCTTTACAAATATTATTGTTTTGATATTATTTTTGATCAAATAGCTTTTTGTATCATAACTATGAACTTTCAGAGAGATAAAGGCATTTCTGCTTATTAAAAACACTATTTGGGTCAGTTATACAACATTACTTGGGCAAACCTGAGGATCAAGACTTTTTGTGTAATATGCCCATATATAGCTTACAGTACCCATATTACATTGCAGTTGTTCAGGCATGTTTGACTCTTTGTGACTCCATTTGAATTTTTGTTGCTGTTTTGCAAAAAAACAAACAAACAACTTAAGTAGTTTGCCATTTGCTTCTCTAGGTCATCTTACAGATGAGGAAACTGAGGCAAACAGGGTTTAGTAATTTACACAAGGTCGCACAGATAGTAAGTGTCCAAGGCCACATTTGAACTCAGATCTTCTTGATTCTCCCTCAGCGCTCTATCCACTGTACAACTTAGCTACTTGCAAATATTTATGTTGTAGATAGTCTACTTTGTCTCTAAGTATAGTCAAGGGTTTTTGTAGTATCTCGCTGCTCTGTATTCATCTGTGATGTGAATAATCAGTATCTTTCACTACAGTTTTCTGGCTGGTCATGGTGCCAGTGACTATCCAAGTGCCCTCTATCCCCCACCGGCAGAGCCATTCTGTAATTGGCAGCAGCCATTAAGCCAGGTTGAATCAGTGCTATTGCCTTTGCCTATCTTTAGGTTCCTACAGTTTGTTTCCTCCATTGCCACTGTTGCTAAAAAAAAGTGGAAAAGTAGGTTACCTGCTAGTCTGCATGATCCAGACCATGAAAAATAAAGCATAGAGCCCAAATGTGTAATACTCAACCATACACCAGTCAACCAGATAGTACAGATTTGTCAATTTTGCACACAATTTAGCACAATTCAATTTCTCAGACTGCAATCCAAGCTACATAACACACCTCCTGGTTATCTTCACTATAGATAATAACATAATATATCAAATTAAGCAAAAACATTTTTCTAGTTCTAGTATCCTTGCCTTTTTTTAAAGCCCATCTGAAAATAAGTATTCTAAATCACTCATACACTTTGGCAAATGGCTACTGATACCAACTCTCCAACTAGAATCCAATCAATTGTCTGTTTTACTTCTCTTTAATCTCTGGGGCAATTTGACTTACTGGGCAATGTCCTGGTGTTGGAATCAAAAAGACCTGAGTTTAAATAATGTCTCAAACATTTACTACTTTAGTTACCTTGGACATGGCACTTAACCCTTGTAAGTGTCAATACCCTCATTTCCAATTTAGGGATAATGGAAAACACTATTCTTATAGAGTTGAAGTCAAGATCCAGTGAGATTCAATATGTAAAGTACTTTGCAACCCCTAAAGCTTTGTGTAAATGTGAGCTATTATTATCCTATAAGCACTGCTTTTCTAACCTAAACCCTCAATGGGTGATATATTTTATTTTTGAGGATTTTGTCCCAGAATTCAAGAAGCAGAAGAAAGTGTCACAAATAACTCTAATTTATCTTATATTAGAAAGGGGTAATACATTTAAGCAGTAATAATTTTAAATGAAAAGCAGTTGATTAAAGTAGAAAATCTGCTTGCAATTCTACCCAAATGTTTATGTCTTACAATTCAGTTCAATGTCAGAGCAAAGAGTAAAGTAATTAATGCATATTAAACAGATAAATTTAAATAATGTCAATATCTTTGAAAACCTTGTTCAATAGATGCTAGATTAAGCAGGATCCTGTATTTTTAAATCTAGCCAAGAATTCAAAAATCATTTAGCAACAGCATGACTGATTTTTAACTCTTACCATGAACTCTTCTAGAGTTTGGTACGTCTTCCCCCGGAACTCACAATAGTTCTTCCTCTCTTTGCACTGAGGACAACACTGGCTGGTATCTACATGGATGCAGCGAGGGTGGAGTCTTGGGCACTCAGGCTGAATGCACAGAGGTCCCTCCTCAGTGCAAAGGCAAGGACAGGCTGAGGGGCCAGGAGTAAACTTCTCTCCGATAGCATAAACAAAGCCACTCTCATCCACACAGCCCTTCCCTCGGTAGTCTGGATAAGCATACTCCTCTGGGGGTTCCGGGGTAGCCAGGGCTTCGGAAAGAGACGCATCTTCTGCAGCCAGAGCTTCTTCCTGAACACTCTCTTCTGGCTCTTGGGCTTGCAAATTCCCAGGCTTACTGCTCATCCCTTGGCTATTCCAAGTCTGTTTCTGTTTGCTCCAGGACTCTTTGCTGGAATAATTCCGGCTTCCTTTGCTCTTCCCATCCCTGGAGCTGCCCTCCTCCCGCCCATTCCTAGTGATTTCATTCATTTTCCCTGGGCCTGTCTGGCTCTGAGTGTCCCGGGCTGCGTGGTCTCTCTTCTCTTGATTGGTTTTAATCTCCTGTTTGTCCTGAGTCTTGGCCAGTTTTTCCAGAGGTATGGTCGGGCTACAGAGGGCAACCATTAGACAGCATGTTACCAGGAGGGAACTTGAGAGAGCTCCAATTGCCATTGCAGTAGAACTGGGCATCACCTACTGCATCCCAAAGGGGAATGGGGGGGAGGGAGGGAGAGCGTCTGCATTCAACATCAAAGGGAATCACTATGTAAATCCACAGTCCCTGGGAAGAAAACAATTAGAAACACTTCAGCCTACAATGTTTTATTCTGCATTCAAAGGATGGCAGAGGCTCTTTAAGGCCAAGCTGTTGCCTACATAGTTAATTACTTTAAATATTAGGACAAACACAGACAAAAAAATTAAGACACAGGCTTATTGCAGAATGTAAAGCCCATCTTGTAATGTTTCTCAAAATAAATGTTCCTACAATCCAGTGTGGCTCTTTAAATCCTAACAAAGTCCAGAGTAAACAGCCAATAGATGTTTCTCTCTCTCTCTCTCTCTCCCCCCTTTTCTCTCTCTCTCTCTCTCTCTCTCTCCCCCTCTTTCTCCCTTTCCCTCTCTCTCTCTCCTTCTCCCCTTTCCTCCTTCCCTCTCCCTCTCTTTCTTTCTTCTCTATCTTCTCCATCTTCCTCTCCTCCCTTTCCCTCTTTCTCTCCCTCTTCCTTCTTTCTTCCTCTTCCTCCCTCCCTCTGCTTCTGTCTCTGTTTCTCGTCTGTCTGTCTGTCTGTTTCTGTTTCTCTCTTTCCCTTTCTCTCTCTCCTTCTCCCCCTTCCTCCTTCCCTCTCCCTCCCTCTCTTTCTTCTCTATCTTCTCCATCTCCCTCTCCTTCCTTTCCCTCTTCCTTCTTTCTTCCTCTCCCTCCCTCCCTCTGCTTCTGTCTGTCTCTGTTTCTCTCTTCTCCCTCTTTCCCTTCAATTCTCCTCCTCCATCACTCTCCCCCTTCTCTACCCCTTCCTTGGCCTGTGTCTAGGATGTATTCCATTAATCTTTTTTTGAAATTCAAAAAGGCTCTTCTTTTTAAAAAGCTCTGATAGTGGGTAGGTTTGAAAGCACTTGTAAAAATGTATGGTGAAAGCAGCAAAGGCAACCCAGGTCCCTAACCCCTGTCCCTAACTGAATTTCTAAGACTGACCAAAAGTAATTTGAGGTTGCTAGTCAGATGGAAATTAAAGTAAAATCAATAGTAACACTGTCACCACTCAGTCCTTCTCAACAAAAATGATCTGTTTTAGAGTATTGTGCAGGAGTTGTGATTTAAAGCTACACACACTTAGGTATGGGATAAATCAGAGAAACCAAATCTTATATTAGGGGTTCATAGAAAGCAGAGCCCCTTCCAATAATTTGATGAATACAGTAACTTAAAAATGATAATTAAAAAAAGCCAAGGTTGCTGGTTGGAGTTGTGGGAGATTGGGGAAGGATGGAATAGGGGAGGAATGGAATGGGGGAAGAATAAAATCACTAGGCCTCCATAATGGGCAATACCCTGAGAAGAAGTCCCTGGACATTTTTTTCATGTGTTAGAACAGCTCATAGCAAAAATACTAAAATGACCCACCTCTACAGCTGAACCTTGCCCTCCCTTTATACCTAGCTCTGCAGGCTCATCAGCTTGGAGGGAGTTGATGGCAACCCAATCAGTTTCTCTTATCTCTTGTAAGATAAGGTTAGGTGATGGAAAGGGGGAGAAGAAAAAAAAAACACCTAATAAGGTATCAGGAGCCCCACCTTTCTGAGGAAAGGGAGAGGGGGGCATACAAACAAAATAAAAGTAAGAGAAGGGAAAGCCAAGACAATACAACTGTGGTCTTCCCCATACTTCATCCTAGGTTTCTAAAAGTTTGTGACTTTTGATGGACAAAGAGACGAAAATGGATCTCCTTGGCAAGGGAAAGGGGAAGGAAACCAATTGCCTACCTGGTTAACCCATTCAGCCCAAAGCGCCTACCCTGAGATTTGCTAGGAACCTTTCCTTCAGGCTTCTCTTCCCAGGTACACCACTATACCCCTGCCCTTTCCACCCCCGAACCTCATCTATCCTGGGAGAAGCCACCCTTATTTACAAAGTTTCCTCACAAGCTGTGGGGGGAGGGCCGTGGACGTATTGCCAAGTCAGAGGAGTGCAATGTAATGGTAACTCAGAATAAAATTTCCCAGTCCTTGTACCCACTCCCTGTTCTCCCACCAAACGAAGCTATACATGCATGCATACGCACATACACACATGCATGCATGCATGCGTACATACATAGGCTCCGAGCTCGGGCTAGATCCCTTTATCCCCGTTGGCTCTTGGGATGAAGTGGCAGCAGCTTCCACCGAGCTTCGGCTCCCATACTCCGGCCAGAGAGGGGACCGGCAGCCCCGGGGACCTGCAGAGTAAACACACAGGGAGCACATCCACCTCTCAGCCCTTGGAGCATCCGTTAGGCTTAAACATCTCTGGAGGCTTTTTCCTTCCCCTTTCTATTTGTTTTTCATCCTGGCTAAAACTCGTAGCAGACACCCCCTCCCCCAAATAAGAGAGTCCCCGGAATCTTCAATGCTAAACACAGAACGAGGGGTGCCTCTCAGCCTGCCCCATCCTCGGCTGGTGGGGCGGTGGGTGCCCCTCCCTCTGGGCGGTGGTCTTCTTGCCCTCCCCTAGGCCACTCTTCCTGGTGCAGGATGCGGACTGACTCTGGGATGGCTTCAGAAGCCCAGGCTCGGAGATGCAAGTCCAGCCACTCGGCGGCTTAGGACAGAGCACAGCAGAGAGCAAACGCTTACCAGCCGGGCTTGCCAAGTCAGAGTGAGAGGCCAGAGGGGGAGCTGAAGTCCTTCTGCAACCAGCGCTCCTCTCTCCCCCGGAGCTGGGGCTGCAGCCACACATCTGGCTGCACCACACTGGTCGCTCCTTCCCCCTCACATGCGCGCGCTCCAGCTGTTCTCCTTATCCTTGCTCAGCCTTTCCTCATGCGTTCTTTGCATCCTCCTTTGGTCCTTCATCACCCCTTCTCGGTATGTACATGTCTGACTCCTCTCTGTCTGCCCTTCACTAACTCTCATTTTCAGTTTTCATTTTAAGCTCTGCCTTTTATTCTCTGCCTCTTTAACTCACCTGTCTCATCTCTCCTGTTGCTCCGTCTATCTGTTTATTCATTTCTCTTCTTGCTCCTCAACCCTCCTTCCCCCCACCGTACCTATGCTTGTATTTTAGCTCCTTTTGGCAATCACTTTACCCTACTCTTTCTTTTCTCTTAATTTTATCTCATGTCTTCTTTCTCATTTCCTTATTCCTTAATGCCCTCCCTTCTTTTTCCTTTCCACTAACACTCTTATCACAATTTAGCGGGAAAGTCTGATCAAATTACATCCATCTGTAAGTTCCTGTGACTTTCTTAGATGAGGGGGGGACTTTCTTGTGGGGGATGGGATTTGAGGCTAAAGTTTTATGTTTCTTTACATGCACTTTCCCCTTTCCTCGACCCAATCCCTCCCTAGCTATAGGGCCATAGGTAGAGTCTGAAACTTTGTCAAAAGGAAACTATATGCACAGACGTATTTTGGAAAGCTGTACACTGCATTCCATGTAATCTACTAATTTATTATTATTAACTTTGGTAGGCAGGATAGTTTGTTTGCTGACATTAATGTGTTTGGGGGATGTTTTTGGAACCTGTTGTACATTCAATCAGATTGTCACGTGATTCCATAACTTAGAAAGAAGCAATCATGCATAAACAATTTAGCACAAACACACTCATAAAAATTAAATTATTACAAGCAAGGCCAGTTACCCTTATGGCTGTGGCTTCCTCATGCATTCTACATTTTTTTATACTGATGAATCCCATTAAGATGACTAGAATGGGAAATTCTTGAAAACAAAAACAAATTCTCTGAGAAATGTGTTCAGGTTTCACCATTTTAATTTTGTCTTGATAGGATAGAATATTGTGAACTAGTAGATCTTCAAGTCTCCCTTTCAGCGCTATCTTCTGCTTTTCTCCCTTTGCTGAGTCACATTCCCCAGTGGGTATGGATTGGAGGAGTGGAGGAAGACAAGAGTGCTGTGGATAACAGGAAAGATCTGGGTTTGAACTAACCTAGTAGTTGTGTAGCCATGAGCAAATCAAATAACCTTTGTAACTCTCAGTTTTTTTCATCTGTTAAACAAAAAAAAATCTATGGTACTTATTCATTAAGATTGTTGTATCAAATAAATTTATAATTGCAATATGCTTTTCAAATACTGGAGTATTATATAAATGTTATCTTGTACTTTGTTTCAGTGGAATGTAAATTTCCAGAAGGCAGGAACTATTTTATATTTGCTTTTGGATTCTCTGTGCCTAAAATAGTAGATGGTTAATAAACACACTTGTTGAGCTTGGTTACAGGAGGGCAATTGGTTTTGATTACAGATAACTTCCATTCATTTTAGTAGTTACATGATATTAAAGCAAAAATGTCTTATGCAAAATATGAAAGGACAAAAGTTTATAAAGGAATCTTGAAGTGTCAGTAAATCAGTTCAACTCCTGACATGGAAATTTTCCTATTTTGTGATCCTGGACAAGTCAAATCACTTTTGGCAGTCTGTTTCCCTCAGTGGTAAAATGAAGAGATAAGATTGCCCAACCTTTTTCACAGAATTACTGTCAGAGAAGTATGCTACAAAACAGAAAGAACTATGTAGTAAAAATTCACTTTTCTACAGGTCTTTACAAAATGTTTTCCTCACAGTAGCCCTGTAAGGTAAGTAGTAAAAATTTTGCCATCTCTATTTTACTGATGAAGAAACCAAGAAATAGCTAACCCATGTTTGGACAGCTCCTAAGCATGCTGCTCATAGCTTAGCCTGGGCCTTTATATTCTTGGTCTGCTGGGGTTTTTTGTTTGTTTTTTTTTATTTGTTTTTTTTTTTTTTTGTTTTCCAATGCCTTTTAAGGCTTCCTTATCATGGGGAGCCGACAGTTACAGAGCACTTTACTATTACAAACCACTTTTTATAATCTAGCTCATTTAAGTTTTTGTTATGGCTATATTTTGAGTGAAAAAAATGTAAATTTTCTAATTAGGAGAATAGAAATTATGTCCTTTTATTTATTGTATTTCATAATAATACAATAAATAATGCTTAGCTCCATCCGCCCAGTGGTCACAGTGGATAATCATGTATATGGGTCAGTATCATAGATGGCAAATGAGGAATTAAAAAGATTATGAACTAATTATGCTGCCAAATGTTCAACTACAAGCTTTATTCTGAAAGATATTCAACTGGAGATGGCATGAGAGGAAAAAGAAGAAATTGAGAGGAAAGTATAGCAAAAACCCCAGGGAGATATTTCATAAATATTTCTACCCTGGAAGATAAACACTAAGCATTGCATTAATGTAGCCATAATTATCTAAGAAATTTGGGGGAAAATAGGCAATTTTTGTCTTCATTAGTGGAATTGAATAGAAAATCATTTTCAATATCTTTCTTATTGTGACACCATATTTATTATTTTCTTTTCTCTCATAACAATTCAGCTTTCTTCTAAGGATACTAGTGGTATATAGCACATCTACATTACAAACTCCATTATAATATAGTTTATTACAGTTTCTTTGTATGAGAAATCTGTTAGCTATATTATTACCTGAAAATCTGTTCATTGAAATTCTGCTAGAAGGTGGTTAGGCCCAGGGGCAGCCCTAGGCAAAACTGCAAATCAATAGCAGTCTCTCTTAGGTGATTTTAGGCTTTTCCATTCCTCCCCCAATTCATTCATTTTGATAAGCATTTATTTATTAAATGCCTACCTACAATGAACATGGCCCTAAGTTAGATAGGAAAGGAAGAAATGAGAGGCACCTTCCCAGGTTCAAAGAGTTGGCATCTTGTGAGGGAGGGAATGAAAATTTCTGGAATCCAGATTGTTTAAGCATTATATTCATCCTACCCACTCTTCATTCCCCAACCTGTTGGACCCCACTTCATCCCTATAATCAAATTCAGAGACACTCCAACCTGAAATCCAAATCTCTGTAATGGTTCTTGGTTATCAAAAGTAGTTCTATGATTCCTCTACCCTGTGTCTCCCAGAAAGTTCCAATAGACTTCTTCCAACTTCTTCATATGTGTTTCCCTTTCTTTCATAGGCTTGTACTCAGATAGAAAGAATGTCATCATTTTTGAATGCAGATTTATTTGAAAGTCCATAAATATCAATGTTATTGAATTTAACAGGACAATCAATTTGGATTTGTCTTTGACCATTTCTTCTAAACTATAAGTTCTATGAGGGCAAAGATTAAACTCTCTACCCAATGCTCTACACCTAATAGACATTCAAGTGGCTCTTTAATGATGAATGAATGAATGCAAAAGAAAATGCCTAATGAAAATGACTAGCATTTATATAGAACTTTCAGGTTTACAAAGTTGGTGAAGGATATTGTGAGCCAGTGGGACTTCTAGGAACCATTCTGGTCACATGAACTAAACAGCTGACTCCTATTCATATTCTCAAAAGGATCTGTGACCTAATCTATTTGAATATTTCATCCAAGAATGAAACTTAAAACTTCTCCAAGTCTGCTCAACCTGTGCAACTTTTCTTCATGAATTTACCCTTTGGGGTCTCTCAAATGTGTTAGAGAATTTTTTTCCACTTTCTCTTGATTTTATGAGAATATCAGTGGAAGACTAGCTATCATTCTTCCATCCTTCAACTTTACCACTTGTCAATTCATCATTTCTTCCTTTCATACATCTCATGACTTTCTTTACTTCTTTCTTCTAAGTCCTTCATGGATTTTAAGTTGGTTGGTATCTGTTCACATTCCCTGTATGCTTCTCCATTGATCTCTATGTGATTGTCATTTTTAATTTTTCAGGGACTTTCATATTTCATGTAGCAACACTGGTAGAATGGTAATATTTTTTAAATGGGCCTTTGTTTCTAGAGAAAGTTTGATGTTATTGAAGGATTTTTACTTTTTCTTGAACAGTACAGTTTACCTCCTACTGCTTGATCAATTCTGGGTCCAAATTATGGTTCATTTGTACTATCTGCCCGAGATATACAGTGACAGATGAGTTTCATAAATTTTCAATCCAAATATATGTCATAGTACAGGCAATGAACATTTTCATCCACCTGGTCTTTCTCATGTAAATGATTGGGCTTCCTGCTTGCTATACCTAAGCACAATGAGACCTATTTTAGCTTAGCAGTCTTAGCTTAGCATAATACAAGGTTTTCAGAATATTTGTTATATTTATTTTTGAGATTAAAATAAATTCTGATTGTAATATTTTAGAAGAACTTTTAAAAATTATTTAATAATTTTTGACTTTTACTTTTTTTTTGCTTTTTGCTGAGGCAATTGAGGTTAAGTGACTTGCCCAGGGTCACACAGCTAGGGGATGTTAAGTGTCTGAGATAGGATTTGAACTCAGGTCCTCCTGACTTCAGGGCTGGTGCTCTATCCACTGCACCACCTAGCTTCCCCTTGACCTTTACTTTTATAAAATTTTGATTTCTACTTTTTTTTTCTTCTTCTTATCCCTCCCCAAGATCAATTTGATATACATTATCCATGTGCAATCATATTAAATATATTTCCACATTAGTCAGATTTTGAAAATAGAATCAGAATAAAGGGGAAAAAACCACAAGAAAGGAAAAACAGCAAAAGAAGTGAAAATAGTATGCTTCAATCTACATTTAGGCTCCATAGTTCTTTCTTCAAATGTGAATATGATTTTCCAACATGAGTCTTTTAGAATTGTCCTAAATCATTGTATTGCTGAGAAGGCAAAAGTATATCAAAGTTGATCATTTTCACAATGTTGGTAGTATCTGTATAGAATGTTCTCCTGGTTTTGCTTATTTTATTCAACATCAGTTCATTTATGTGCAGGTTTTTCTGAAATCCACCTGCTTATCATTTCTTATAGAGCTATAGCATTCCATTACATTCATATATCATCACAATTTGTTCAGCCATTCCTGTATTTATGGGTATCCCCTTAATTTCCAATTCTTTGTCATCAAAGAGAGCTGCTATGAATATTTTTGTACATATGGGTCCTTTTCTATTTTTAAAATGATCTCTTTGGAAAACAGATCTAATAGAGCTATTGCTAGGTCAAAGTGTATGCACAGTTTTATAGCTTTTTGGGAATAGTTCCAAATTGCTCTCTAGAATGGTTGAATCAATTCACAACTCCACCAATAATGCATTAGTGTTCCAATTTTCCTGCATCTTTTCCAACATTTATCATTTTCCTTTTCTGTCATATTAGCCAAGCTGATAGGTGTAAAGTAGTATCTCAGAGTTGTTTTAAATTACATTTCTCTAATCAATAATGATTTACAGCATGTTGTCATTTGACTATAGATGGCTTTAATTTCTTCATCTGAAAATTCCCCCTTCATATCATTTGACCATTGGGGTCATTATTAATTGGGAAATGACTTGTATTTTTACAATTTGACTCAGTTGTCTATATATTTTAGAAATGAAGCCTTTATAAGAAACATTGGCTGTAAAAAATTGATCCCCAGATTTCTGCTTCCCTTCCCATTTTAAAATCAATAGTATTTTATTTTTCCAAATATATGTAAAGATAGTTTTCAGTACTTACTTTCATAAAACTTTGTGTTCCAAATTTTTCTCTCTCCCTCTATTACCTCTCTCTACACTTCAACAGCAAGTAATCTGGACAGGTTAAATGTGGAATTCTTTTACACATATTTCCATCTTTGTCATGTTGCACAAGAAAATCAGACCTCATGGGGAAAACGTGGGAAAGAAACAAACAAAAAAGTTGAAAATAGTATGCTTTGATACCTATTCAATCTCCATAGTTCTCTCTCTGCATGCAAATTGTATTTTCTATGCCAAGTCTATTGGAATTTCCTTGAGTCATCACATTGTTGAGAAGAGCCAAGTCCATTACAATTGACTATCACATAATCTTCTTGTTACATTGTACATTGTACATTCTTGTACATTGTGTACAATGTTCTCTTGGTTTTGCTCACTTTACTCAGCATCAATTCATGTAAGTCTTTCCAAGCTTTTCTGAAAATGGAACGCTCATTATTTCTTATGCAACAATAATATTCTATTACATTCATATACTATAACTTATTCAGGCATTCTGCAATTGTTGGGCATTTACACAATTTTCAGTTCTTTGACACTACAAAAAGGACTCCTTAAATGTGTGGATTCTTTTGACTCTTTTATAATCTTTGTGGGAGATAGACCCAGCAGTAAGACTCCTGGATCAAAGGATACGCCCAGTTTTATATCCTTTTGGGCTTAGTTCCAAATTTTTGCTTCCCTTCTAATCTTGGGTGCATTGATTTTGTTTGTGCAAAAATTTTAAAATTTAATGTTATAAAGATTACTCATCTTGAATTTCACAATGTTCTCTCTTTTCTGTTTGGTTATACATTTTTCCCTTCTCCATAAATATGACAGGTAAACTGTCTCTTTATCTTCTAATTTGTTTATGGTATTACTGTTTATGTCTATAGAAGAACTTTTGGATTTCCTCTGGGCTTCTGTCTCACAGTGTTTCAAATTTGAGGTTGGGAATTATGAGTCTAGTTTATATTCTATTTACTTTTTTTTCTTTGCTTGCGGGAACATTGCTTAGAACTTGGGGTGATTAATACACTTGCTCCTCAGTCACTATCATCCAAAGACTTTATTAAACTCTAATATTACAGGAGGCAGTCTGGCAAAGTGGAAAGTTTCTGAAGTTAGAAGACCTGAGTTCAAATTCTGACTTTGTTGTTTTTTGCATGAATTTTGTATTTCTAAACTTCTCTGAACCTCAGGCCCTCATTTATAAAATGGGGAATTTCAATTAAACCCAGGTTTAAATCTCACCCACAGTGATTTATACCTTTGTGAAGTTGGACAAGGTGCTTAACATCCTTAAGCCTTGGTTTCGGGACCTAATTGATTTGTAAAGTTCTCTGAAGCTCTACATTTATGACTGTATGAATTAATATGGATGCTGGAAGAACTAGAAAACATCACAGAAAACATATATAACATATATAAATATTACATAGAGCACACACATTAAGGAAACATACTGAGCAAACTGCATAAGTGAGGCAAAAGAGGAAGAATAAAAAAAGAAACATGATTACATATTAAAAAAACATAGACTTGGGAGGAAATTACACTTACCCTTCTGGCAAACATTTGTTTAACACTATCAATGAACACATGTCCATTGCCTGATCAAAGGAGAGATTGTGTTGTCCAAAATATTCTTTTTAAAATGAGGATACTGAATCCTATAGAACAGAAAGATATATAAAATATAGAATTGGAAAAAAAATATTTGAAATCAATGCAATTAATACCACAAATTTACACAAGGAAACTGAAGTTTGGAGAAATTCCGTGTCAAGGCAATTAGATAAAAAATAGTGGTACTGAGATTTGAACTCAGATTTTCAATCTCAATGCTCATGTATTTTTGTTTTTTTACACTATCATACTGCCTTTACCTCAGTCTCATTCAGGGTGATATAAAAGAAGAATAAAAATTTTGTCTCTGCTATCAGCTTCCAAGACACTGATAAGTCTTGAAAGGCACCTGAAGGTATGTACACCCAGGCCCTGATGACTTGCTTTATCAGGAATCCCAAGAGCACCTTGAACCAGCTGTGCTGATATAAGGTGACAAGTGTCCACATGAGTGTGAATCTATAAATAATTGTCTAGAAGCCAAACTCAGCTTTGATGCTAAAGAGAAGACCCTAGTTCTGACGTATAATATTGTAGGAAACTAATAGCTGCTGGAAATGTGATGAGTTTTTCAGCAGCCCATTCTGTTGTCACACTCCCATTACACATACCCTACCACTCCCAAAGCTACTGTAAGCAGTAAGTACATCTGGATCATCTGCCTGCCTCTACTCACACTATTGAAACATTTCAGTTGGGCTCTTAGTACAGGTGTAGAACCACCTATGACTCCAGTGATAAACTTTATACTAAGTATACTTCCTTCTCCTTATCCCATTCTCCCACTGTCAATAGCATACTACTCCAGTCCAGCTTTCAGTTTCCTAACCATAATTATGATAATAAAAATAAAATGCTCCTTCCACTCCTCCAGATACAGGTGGCACTTAGTGGAAAGTTATCCCATTTTTTTCTATTATTACTTAAAGGTTACTATCATACCATCAACATTCCAAAAGGACAGCTTGGGGTGATAGGACTGAATGTTGGACTTGAAGTCAAGTCACCAATTCCAAGCTTATATAGACAGTAGATCAAAGAAATAGCATTTGAATCCAGCTTCTTTGACTCTAAATCCTCTGGTTTCACCACTAAAGCAGGCTTCCTTGAACTAAACCACTTAGGATAAATACAAAAAGAAAAAAGATTTGATCTCAGAGTATAATAAGAAGCAAGGAAACAAACATTTATTAAGAACCTATTATGTACCAAGGACTATAAGTGCTCAAATATTATCTCATTTGATAGTCACAATAATTCTGGGAGGTAGATGCTATTCTTATTCCCATTTTACAGATAAGGAAACTGAGGCAGACTAAAGGTAAGTGTCTTGGCCATTGTAACATAGCTATTAAGTGTCTGAAGGGAGATTTGAACTTGAATATTTCAGGCTCAAGGTCCAGGGCTCTACCTGCTGTACTACTTAGCCACTTGGGAATGGGGAGAAGGGTAAACTACTTTAAATGTTAATGTTAAAACCTCAGTTTCCTCATCTGCAAAAAGAGACAACAATTCTTGTACTGCCTATCTCACAAAGCTGTTGAAAGGAATGTGCTTTGCACACCTGAGTTGTTCTGATGGCCACTTCTTTTAAGTTGTACAAACCATTTGTTTATACTCTTTTCTGTTATACCATTTTCAAGACACTTCTAAATTTTCTTTAATGTCTTCAGAATCTAATTCTGCCTTGGGAACTTCACTGAGCACATGAAAGATATTATATTCTCATAATTCCTTTAATTGAGTCAATTCCAATGACCCTTATCTCTACTCTCCTTCAAGGACTACTACCATAGCCACACTTTGGACATTGACACCCACATGAATTGCTCAGCATCTAAGATCTGAACTTTCCCTCTCTAAGCAAAATTTCCTATGTCCTACCTAGATAAGTATCTTTTTCTTATAAAAGAAGTTCTCTACCTTAATTTTGGCTTTCAATACCTTGATTGCTATCTATATTTCTTGTTCATTATCTTCTTTCTGATTTCACTAATTTCCCTTCCTGGGCATTTCAACTATCTTCTTTCTTATTCCTCAGACGTTCTTTACCTTCCTGACACTCTATTATACCTAATTCACCAATCCCAATCCCAGGTAGCTCCTATGATGGCCAAGCATTGCTGTAGAAAAAGTAACATCACCATTAGATTATTTTCCTTACAAATTCTGCTACCTAAGCTCACCTGTGCCCTCAATGCTGCTCAATAATGCATTTATTGGTTTCTAGTTGAGTTCTTGTCATATTTTCCACACCAGCTGTTCAAACATTTTCTCCTCTTCACAAACCTTCATTCTCTGTTTTTTTAGGCCCAGCAAATAGTAAATCCTCCTATTTTTCTGAGATCAATGTCCTTCCCTGGATGTTATCTCTATTTCTATCTTCTCTGCTGAATTTTTCTTCATCCATATTCTGCTCTTTCTCTTTCTGTTTGAGTCTTTGGAATGAATAAAGGCTAAGGTATCCTGGTCAGAGGGTGGCAGGACAGGGAATAGCTTAATTAACAACTATTTTCTGACTAATTTCATGTTTCTTTTTTGCTGCCACTAAATGATTTTTTAAAATTTATTTTCTTTTGTTTTTAGCTGAGTTTTTACCCATTAAAATAGAAAATATTTTTTCATGCACCTGGTTCATGGCCTTTTCTTGTATCTCTATGACTTTAGTTGTCATTGCTTGCCCTTTCCTTGGCTGCTGTAGTCTAGTGTGCAGATGGTACCTAAACTTTACAATAGTTCTGGGAAATGTGAAGAGTATGAAGCATCCACAGTTGAGGAATCATGTCATCAGTACAGATTCCTTTTGTACTGATTAAAGCACTCACTCATAATGCTGTCACCACAGGTGATGTGAGCTGAGCAGTGAAAAGTGTTCCCTTAGTACTTTCGACCAATGAAGGTAGCACCTTAGCACTTTTGCCACTTGGTATATGGGTCCTGGTTTTGTTTACTCTCCATGATTGTAACCTGTCTTGTAATGTGTTACTAAAAATCTATAACTGAATGATTCTGGTTACTTTTAGTATTTCTGTCCCTTCAGTAGTTTAGCATCAAATTTGTATTGCAATCAACAGCACCTGCAGGTGATCCTACCCAGCCTATTCTAGTTTACTTCTGAGCACTCTGACTTTCTAGCTCTCTATGCTCTCCATGTTCAAAGTGTCTTCTCTCACAAAAGGGAGTCTTAGTACCACGTCTCTATGCAGACATGAATGACCTACAACTGAGTGCTTTAGGCATCTGGCATCTATGGGCATTTTCCACTTCTATGAATGAATTCCTGCAAGCCGTTTTCCTCCAATAGTTCCCCTTTACTCTTTGAAATTCTCCCAAATCAAAAGGCATTTAGATTAACAAGGCTTTTGTTTTGAAAATAAAGTCATGGGAATTATTATGAATGGATTTAGATACGTTCCTTTCCTCTTTAGCTAACAGAGAAAGAACAAGTAACAGCTGGCTAGAGGGAATGGGAATTTTGATGGCCAGGTGGAGAGGAGAGGCAATTTTGTATCCCTTGAAAATAAAGGAAATTGCCAGAGGAAGGATAGCCCAGAGAAAGAGCTAATAGAAGAATGAGGACTTTGGGTACTTGTGTGTGGAACCAGGAGGTAAGAATATATTTTGAAAAGAAATCTTGGGGGTCATTAATAATGAACTTCACTTGCTTAAATTTTCCTGGAGTGAATCTTCTATTTAATGTGCCATAGGAGAAAAGAATATTAGTTTTGTATTTCCTTCCAACTTTAACTTATTTTAACATTTGCATAGAGACAACACCAAAGTCATGCTTCCTTAAATACCACACAAGAGCTTCATTGTATTATTTATTGTGTTATATATAACCATAGTCATAGTTCTTTGATCATTATCACTACTATTCTTGTAGAGGACATTCCCTCATGCTTATTCCCCGGCCCGCTTCACAGATTATGTAACTGTGATACCTTTTTATATCTCATTTTCCTCTTTAGGATGATTGACAGAGACAGCCCAATAGCCAACCAATCTTGCTTGTTCTCATTCCCAGCCTAACACATAGCCCACTCCAATCAAAAGATTATCAAATGCTTTTTGCCCTGTGGACATATATGTATGCAATCAAATCATACACTATGAAGAAAGAATGAGACCAAAAGAAGAGATGTGAAAACAAATGATCTGTGTAAGAAATTGAATATGGAAAGATGAGGAAATGAGCTCCATTGCAGAAGAAGCAACTATTTTGCTCATATCAGCAGCAGCAGTAAAAATAATAAGTGCAACTTTGCATTCTATTGTTATTGAAGTGTTTCAGCTAAATGACAACTCAAGTTTGCACTTTAGCAAACATTGGTCTGCAGAATGAAATCTCTATATTTATTCCGATTTATGAGGAAATGCCTTTAAATGATGGATTTTGTTCTGACATTGTTTCTATTCCTTGTAAGAAAAAAGGGTCATATCATGGTGATTAATGTAGTAGGAGTGAAGCTCTGTGTATTGCATCCCATCTGGACAAACAATTGAGTTATAAGAAATATGTTTCATATTCAGCAATATTTCTTCTGTATTTTCTAAAGAGAACATGACAAGACAATAGAATGTATTTCTAGGTGATTAACAAGTCCACTACTTTATGGGAAGGCAACACTCAAAATAGTTGTCCTATGGACATTTTTAGAAACACATCTTCTCTTTTATTTACAGAAAGCAAACCCAGGGAGCAGTAACTGTTCGATTCTGTACAATGCCCTGTGGCTATGCCTTAGCTCTGACCTACTTCTAGCAATGGGACTAATCAGTGTCAAAATAAATGATAATTTTGGCGAGGTTGCCAGTTGGGCAGTTACTTGGTATACTTGACTTGATTGAAACTTTACTTGCTTTTTCAATTGAATATACTTGAGATAACACCGACAACTCTCTAAAGATATTTTAATGCTAATTTCATTTTCAGAAGACACCTATTTGTTCTGAGTTGGAGTTAATTTTCGTCCTGAAGAGGTGTCAAGTGGATGATAATAAGGTATGAGATGTCACAAGATGAATAAGAAAGAGAAAGCAGAGTCCAAAACATAACTTACAAGTATTAAATAAAATTTTTGGAAGCTTGCTGGGTCTCTAGATGATGAAGAAATGTTCTGATATGAAACTGCCTCTGTTGTTTCCTTTCATGCCTGTGATAAGTCTTCATTTTTCATCTGGTTCCACATCTAGAGAAAAAAATACAGTGGTGAATTTTAACAGCAGTAAATCTTTAGAAACAGTGCTTCTTGGCAGCAATGATCTTTATCACTTGTTTATCTTTAGAAGGGTGTTCCACGAGAGCAGGAAATTTTTGGCAATGTGATTTGAGATTTGCTCCCCTTACATTCTTTATTAACATCTAGTTCTGTGATTTCATTGGTGTAAGAAATTCCTAGAGCAGGAACTTCCTTCTACCAAAGACAATGAGCATTTTTTCCTTTAGTTTAAGAGTTCTAAAGCAATAACATAGATAGTTGCCTGGGTAACAGAAAGATTAAGTGAGTTGCTGAGGAACATAAAACAACTACATGGTTAATGAATATTGGATTCTGCTTTTGTTCTTTAGTCTTGTTGTAATATTTGTCAAGTAACCATCCTTTAGACAGCAGTTACTTATTAATTGTAGGTGAATGTGTATGTGAACCTGAACACTTTTCTACCTCTGAAATTAATTCCTTGAACCCAGAACAAGTAGATGTTCTGCAAATGAAATAAATATAAATATAAGTTTAGAATGTTGTTAATGTTATATTAAGGCTATTAAACTTAAAAGAATAAACTTTGAAGTAGTCTGATGTGCCCCAAAACATGCCAACTGAGAGAGCATTGAGCTATGTTGTCTATCAAATCTTGATAATGGAGAGAGAGAAGAGTTTGTTTCTAATGTTATTAATCAGATTTTTTTTGCCCTAGAAGAACTGGCCATTATGCTATAGTAAAACTTATCATAGAAGTCAGTTAAGAGATTGCAAATCATTATGATTTGGAAAACTGCTCCTATTTGATTTTAGTATACTTTAATTTTAATATGAGTTTAATAAAATGATGTAGAAGACCAAAAATTAAAGTGACCTTGGACTATTTTCAGACACATAGATTTCAGGAATCTGATCATTCCCTTGAGCACAGTCCTGGTCAGACCACATCTAGGTTTGTGCACCACAATTTCAAAAAGAAAGTAACCAGTATGATTAACCAGCATCTTTGATTCTATATTATATGATTATTTGTTAAACTAAAGATGTTTACCCCAGAAAACACTCATGGAGTAGGATGGGGTGGTACATGATAGATTTCATCGAGACTGTGAAAGACTATCATGTAGAAGAATGATTACACTATTCTGTTTTTGCAGAATCTGGAGAAAAGAGCAAAAGCTTCAAAGAAGGAAATTTAGGTATGATTTTAGAAAAAAAATAAACTTTCTAAGAATTAAGCTTATCTGCAAGTAGAATGGATTACCTTGGAAGGTAGATGGAACCCTGTCTAGGAAGCTTTAAATAGACAGGAAGCCTAGCTGTTGAGTATATTAAATTAAGGATTAAACTACATGGATATTAAGGCTTACCTTGATATATGAGGTTCGTCATATCAGTTATGCAAGGCACAGCTCAGTAAAGGCCATCTTGAACACTTGAATATAATACAATATTAATTATCAAAATGCCTTTCAAATTACATATCCTTTAAAAATAGTAATAGTTCAACATAGCTAATAAAAAAGTCAATATGACTATTTTCTACTTGTGATCTGAAACCTTAAATATGAAGAAGCTTTGATGGATCTGTGAGCTCATCAGTGTGGGTAATCACTTGACTTGCACATAATAGTCAGATAATAAATGCTTTCTTGCTTGCTTGATTATAACCCATCCATGCCAACTCGTAATGTACAATTCTGTCCATGTCATTCCATAAATCTTTCATTGAAAAGCTATACATCATTTTGGAGAATATCCTTTAGTTTTTTTATATTTATTTGCCTGTACTGTTACATTCAAACCAAACATCTGGTATGTATGTATAGTATTCCACAGCAAATATATACCATAGTATGTTCAACCATTCTCCAATTGATAGAGACATCCCCCTCAATTTCATATTCTTTGCTACTAGAAGAAATACTATAAACAATTTTGTACATATTGGTCCTTTACCTTTTTCTTGGATTTCTTTGGCATAAAGACCTAGTACCAGCATTTCTAGATCAAAAGGTATGCCCAGTTTTATAGTCATAATTCCAAATTTTTCTTCCAAATGACTGAACAACTTCACAGCCTCATCAATAGTGCATTATTGTACCTATTTTCCAAAATATTTATAGTATTTATGATTTTTCAGTTCTGCTAAATTAATCAATCTGTTATTTTTTCCAATGAGAGATTTCACATTTTTTCCCATTTCCCCCCCTTCATTTGACTTTTTTATTGTTCCTTGTTATTTCATGCAATCATCAGCTTCCATTTGACCAATTTAAATTTTTAAGGAATTCTGTACTTCTTTTACCATTTGGTCATTTCTAATTTTAAGGAGTTATTCTCCAGTATTTTTTGTATATCTTTTATCAAGCTAATTCTTTCAACATTTTTTTCATTGCTCATTAATTTTTCAAATTCTTCCTTTACTATTCTTATTCTTATTTGATTTTTTTTGCTTTTAAACAATCTCTTTCTTTAGCTCTTGTAGTAATTCTTGTTGGACTTGTATATAATTTGCATTTTCTTTTAAGGCTTTGCTTATAGATATTTTCAAGTCATTGCCTACTTCTGAGTTTGTGCTTATTTTTGTTATGGTTTGCTGATTTTCCCAGCCAGTTTTTTACTTTGCACTTTATGTTAGATTGGGCTATTACCTCTGGTGTGTATGTAGGGGAACTAGGGGGTCTGTGTCTGTGACTGTGTGGGTCTGTGTGACTTTTCTAAGCTTTAGATTTTGATGACATGTTTCACAGATCATTCCCAAGACTATAAATTTTCTGTGCTTTGAGGTTATGTTATCCAAGAAGAGGACTTGCCACTATTGTTGTCTGAGCTCTGATCTTTGCTCCTTTGAGGTTACAAAAATACTACTGTAATCTAGATCTTAGTAATCAGCAATGAAGTTGCTACTTGGCTACTGATGCAAGACAAGTGGTCCTCTATAATGTCTTTCTGACAAAGTGGTCAATCTATGTTATATCTGCATGCTAAGTATTACAAACACACACTGGTGCTACTGCCACTGCTGAAGCCAGCAGCCCTAAGGTTCATACGTGGTGTTACTTTCTTAATGCTATGCTCCTGGACAACTTCAACCTCAGTGTCACATATTTTTTATTCAGTCTTTCTAAGATATCCTGCTGGAAAACTAATTCACCTTGACTTTTTTTGGTTATGCTGCTTAGAAGGCAATTTGATGTGCTTTTTAAAAGTTGTTTAGAGGGAAATGCTGGAAGAGTTCAGAAAAAAACTTCTCCCTTTACTCTGCTGTCTTGACTCAGCTTCCTATATATTTAGGTGATGTTTACCAAAATGGAAGCTCAATCTGACAGATTCTGTGGATTAGAAGAATGAATTTGAATCTCTTTCTGGCTTGAAAATTTCCTGAAGTATTAAAAAACTGAGCATTTGTCAAAATGGAACAGAATTGGACAATACCAAATCCAAGCCAGGACTCTTTTTAAAAATTCAGTTTATGGTCAAGACAAATTAAATTAAATTAACAAGCACTTATTATGTGCCTACTGTGTGTCAAGAACTACATTATATACTGAGTATGCAAAGAAAATTAAAAGCAGTCTTGCTCTCAAAGAACTCAGATCATAGTGGGGGAGACATCATTCAGGAAAGATATATACAAGATAAAATAGAGATAATCTCAGATGGATAGCTTTCTAGGTGAAGGTGAGATTTTGACTTTTTATTTTAGTTTTAGAAGCAATTGATGTTGTCCAGGGTTACACAGCTTGTGTCTGAGGTCAGATTTGAACTGAGGTCCTCCTGATTTTAGGGGTAGTGCTCCATCCATTGTGCCACGTAGCTGCTTAGACATAAACTAAAAAAAATAATACTTTGTTTTAATTTTTAAAGCTTCTGTTATCCCCCTCACTCTCCTCCTCATACCCTCCCTAGTTCACTCCCTTTAATTTGAAAAAATAGAAAAATCAAGAAATACAAAGTTCTTGTGACACATAAGCATAGTCAAGTAACAAATTCCCATGGTTTAGATATCAACTAGGTTCAAAATTATGAATCGTTGTGCATATCAGTTTTTGATTTCTGCTTCATGAGGTGCATAATACTTTTCTTTATCAGTCCTTTGGAATTAAGATACATCATTTCACTGGTCACAGTTGCAGGTTTTCTTAAGTGTTTATTTTATTTTAAATTTATCGAATACAACATTCATTTCTATAACAGAGTATTATAAAAACAATGACTGCATAAAACTGCAAATCTATTATTTAAAACTTGCTATTCTTCTTAAATATATAATAAAGTTATCATGTAATTTTCTTTCTGTTTTCTTTCCTCCCCCTCATCATTATGGTGATATTACCACTAGACACACACACACACACACACACACACACACACACACACATATATATATATATATAAATGTAGGTACATCTTTTCCTCATTTCTCTAGATACAGATAGTATCTCAATTCATTTGCTAATGTGGGTATTTATAATAGTTAAAATGACACATTTGTTCAAAGTTTTTTTCTTAGAACAATATTGCTGTTACTGTATGCAATGTTCTCTTGTTTCTGCCCATTTTGCTCTTCATTATTTCATGCAAGTCTGTCAATGATTTTTAATATCATTAAGCTCATCATTTCTTATAGCACAATAATATTCTGTCACTGATATACCATAATTCCATCAATTATATGCCACATTTTCTCTTGCTCCGTTCATTTCACTCTGTATCTGTTCATACACATCTTTTCAAGTTTCTCTGAAATTGTCTTTTTTTCACTTATTATAATAGAATAAAATTGCATTGCACTCATATAGCATAATTTGTTCAACTGTTTCCCAATTGATGAGCACCTCCTTAGATTCTCCATTTATCATAATAAAATGAGTTTTTGTATAGTTGAAATTTTCTTCTTTCATTAATCTTTTTGGAGGGTAAGTCTAGTCATGATATCCCTGGATCAAAGCATATATATTGGGAGATTAGTTTCAAATTGCTTTTCAGAATGGTTGGATCAATTCTTAGCTCTACCAACAGTGAAGTAATGTATTTATTTCCCAGTAGTCTTTGCAATATTTGTCATTTCTGGAGTTTTTGTTGTTCGTTTTGATAATCTATCAGTGTGAGGTAAAAACTCAGAGTTGCCCTAATTTGCATTTCTCTAGTTATTAGTTATTTGGATCATTTTGCTCCCTTAGCGATAAATAGCATGGCTTTTTTCTTGAGTACTGATTGTCCACATCCTTCAACTATTTTTCAATTAGATAGAGGCTCTTATTTTATCAACTAACTTTTTAATCTAGGGTCACAGATTCATAAGGAGTCAGTACAAGAAGAACCAGAAAGGAATATGCCAAGCATTAGCAATATAGAAAACATTCTTTTAGCCAAGGTTTCTTGGGATCAGTCTGTTTCTTAAACATGCTTTAGCCTGCAGAAAATTTACAAGCTATTAAAGCTGACACAGATAACCCATGATTTTCTTATAAGTAAATAATTGAAGAACAATTAAAACTCTCAAAGAATGGAAAATTCCCTCTTGTTCAACCTAATTGGAAGATGATGCATAATTATCCAGAATTTTCTTAGAAGGGTTTATTTTTCAAGTAGGATTGGACCAGAAATATTGAGGTTCCTCCCAAGTCTAAAATTCTCTTAAGTTTGTATTTTTCAGTCTGTATTTTGATTTTATGATTTATTGAAGTCCAAGCTTAAACAATATGAAAATTTGTTGTAATTCCAGGCTGAGAAACTTAAAAGAACACTATGGTTTTTATCTTATTAGCAATCCTAAACTGGACAGACATTATTGCACTATAATTCTCATTCTAGAAAGGAAATGCCAAATATATAAGTAATTTGTTTGAATTTAAATAGTAAATAAAAAGTAAATCAAGAAACAAAAGCCAAATCTCTTTTAAATTCCGCATTAGAAACATAAAAGGCAAAACTCTACTCAGTAATAGTTCACAATGGCAAACAAGGATTTGAAATTTACTTTATGAAAGGAATTTTTGATATAGGTATCAGTTATCACTTTTCTGATTTTGCCTTAAATATGCTTAAACTTGGCTTGTTTGCTCAGGGGGTCCATTACTTAGCAGGCCCACTGGCCTTAGTATATTCTAAGACTCTAGAAAATTGCTGTGAATTTCAACTAAGGTATAAAGGTGATGGAAGTATCAAGCAACTGTTTTGGTTAGAATAAAGGAATAACTGTTGCTTTATTTGAGGAATGAATGAGTAAGTTAACAGACTATATTTTCCCACAGATCTATCATTTATAAAAACTGTGTCCTATATTTAGTATTATTTTTCAATATATACCTGTGTGAATAGTTCTTTTAAAGATATTTCATTTCAGAAATATAGCCTATATTCAGATGTGACATGTATTTTGAGTAATAATAACTAACATTTACATAGTGCAGTAAAATTTTCAAATTACAAATATTATTTCATTTTATTTTCACAAAACCCCCAAGATCTAGGAAGGGAAGAGAGAAACAAACATTTATTAAGTTCCTACAGGTACTGTGCAAAGCACTTTACAAATATTATATCATTTTATCTTCACAACAATCCTTTGAAGTAGGTGTTATTATTATGCCCATGTTACAATTGAGGAAACTTAGGCAGACAGGAAGTGACTTTTTTGCAGTTAAGCCACTAGGAAGTATCTGAGGCTGATTTGAACTCATTTGTCCTTGAGTCCAGATTCAGTGCTTTATCCATTGTGCTACCATATGTAGATGTTGCACCTTGGTAGGCTGTTTTGGGCAGTCATAACCACAATAATGAAATGAAGCAATAAACCTCAATTTGAGTGAGATGGAATATAGGAATTCTCATTTTTTAGTTAGTTACTTACATTTTCGTGCCCACAACCATTTCTGAGTCTCCATTAGTACAAAATTCCTGTATATAACCCCCATTTTTTAAACACAATACAAATGGAGCCAAGATATAAAAAGTTCTGACATATGTTTCCAAAGGGCCCAATAGCAGTCAGTATATGAGGAAGGGCTAAATATCTATAGTTTCACAAAGGGAATTTGGCTAATCAGTTACTACTATGAAATATCTCTAATAATTGGCATGGATATATTGATAAAATAGATTAGAAAGATTAGGAATCCCCTGATATAGTGGACCAGGAAATAATAACTCACTGGGAGGCATAATGGCACTAAGTGAGAATAAACTTCTTCGTCTTCAGAGCATTTAAAGTAGTTAGGGAGGCCAAGCATTTACCTCTTTTTCTTCTTTTTCTTTGGCAGGAAAAACAATTAGAGAGAAAAGGGACATTTTATTTTGGTGCTAAAGTGGCAGTTTAGACAGTTCTCATTTCTGAGTTGGAAGTAGCGCAATTCACAGATGGTATTAGTCCAGCTCAAAAAATGATGTCTGTCAAATGGTATTAGGTGGGAAAACAAAAGCATAATAGAGACATGGAATCACAGTCTAGCTTACTTAGAAGGACTGGAAGGGACTTTTCAAACCACTGTCTTTGTCTCTTCAATCAAATTTGTCTCAAAATGGTCCAAAGAGAATTGCCCATGCTATTATCTAAAATTCAATATCCATGATAGGATCTGGAGGTAAAGGCTAATTGTGGGCCCCAGCTCATCATTGCTGCTGATGTGCAAATACTTCTGTCATAGAAGTGGAGGTCTGATGTAGGTGCAAACATTTTCAGAGTATGGATGCTGAACTTGAAATCAGGAAGATTTGGGCATTAAGCCCCATCTTTGACACTTACTAGTTGTGTGATGTTGTACAAATCACTCAACCTAAATGCACTAAACATACCTGTAGTGCCTACCTGACAGAGATTTTGTGAAGAACAAATGAGATAATATACATAAAGTCCATTAAAGCACTATACATGTCACTTGTCATCAGGATGGATAAGCTGTTTAGCGTCTCTGTAATTGTGCAAATCTGTAAAATGTAGAGAATGCTATCTGTGGTACTTAGCCTTCCATGGTTGTGATGAAGCCCTTTAGAAAAGAAAGTGTATATAAAACAAAGTATAAACTGTCAAATTACACATATGCATTATCAACATATAGGCACATATATGTAAATATGTGTGTATATTTTATACATATTTGTGTAAATATATCTATATACCTACTATCATCTTCAAAAGCACCATCCCATACTTAATTTTTCTCACCTGTGAAATGGAAACTATAAAAATGAAAGTGATTGTGTTGTACTTGCTTGAATAATAATTATTAATGGAATGAAAATGCAGTTAAGTAGAGGTCAAGTGTATTTTAAAATTTGTACCATAAACAATATAATATTTGCAATGAAAACAAAACATTAATATATTTCTTTGAAGTAAATATTGTATTTTTATGGAATTTTAATTTCCCAATGAAATGCACGAACCAGAGCACAGACCTCTAACATATTTGTAATTTCTCAAAATGGTCATCACTGATTAGCATTCCTAAGTGCCTACTTACATTTTGGGCTCTGACTGCGGAGATATTCTAAAATATGGTCCTTAATTAGGATGGAGTATTTATAAATCATTTCTAAATAGCAATTTCACTATGGTACAATAAATTATAGAGGCTAAAAAATTGGAAAAGTCATCCAAAATTCTGACTCATAAAGCATGCAGAGAAGAAGTTGATTTACTCAGAGACATAAGCCAACCAAGAAAGGAGCTGTTTGTATCCTTTTTGTTTTTGTTTTTGTTTTTTTTGTTCCTGAGGAAAATTTACAGACTGGCACTGCTAAGGGAGCCCACTGAGCTGGCAGGGCATTCTGGGAAATGGTATTCAAATGAGCAGTACCTCAAAAGCTCCTTCTATATTTCTCAGCTTGAAAAATTCAATTTCATTTTTATCTGTTATCAGCTCTGGACTGTTTTGTAATTTTCAACCTCATAAATACAAGTGTTTTCTCTAGCAAATGTATATGGGAAAGAGCTGAATTTTCAAAAGGTCAGAATTTTCCCTTTCTTATGTAACACCAGGTTTCTTTGTGGAACATGAAGTGATGTGCTCATGCCCTCATCATGCTCCATTGGCTCATTCTTCCAGGAGAAATTTAAGAGAGTCCCAAATTCAAGTTTTAGAGTTTTAGGATGATTTACATTCTACAGCTGTGGCTTGATAACCTTCAAGGAGATCTCTAGCTGCCCACTTTAGGGATTTCAGGATTCAAGTGGAGATACTCTGGGAAATATAAAATCTTTAAGGGTCATTGGATCCAAAGCTTACTTTGATCTTAAGTAACAATATGATCAGATGCAATGGAAACATATCAATTCATTAAAATGCAATCAGGTTTGCAAACCATCAGCAGCAGTGACTGAAAGCAAACTTGGGCACATTTTTTTTTTCTTGTAGCTCTCCCTAATAGATGAAAGGAAAGGGAAAGGGATGGTAGCAAAGAGTCCACTTAGCCACTGTCCTTTTTAGCCCCTTGGTGGTTAAGAATCTACTACCAAACAGCCCTTTCTCTGTTTGGATTGCTGTGATGTCTGCCTGCTTTGGATGATAACTATGACCACTACAGTGTCTATCCTTCTTCCCAGCATCCATAGCCATGACCAAGAAGCTCCCAACCCATCTCTTTATTTACTCTTCTCCATTCTCAATGCCTTAAACTTTTGATATAAGGTCTCATGTGCTTTTAATCCAAACTTCAGATAGCCTTTATGAAGGAGCTGTCATTCTCTTTCAAAGTTTTCATCTTATCCCTAAAAATGCATGTGAGGCTACATTTGTAGCGTTAAATATTGGATATATTACTTGATGCTTGATATTTTTCTTAATTTATATAGCTCCAGAGAAAGATTCAGTTTTCCCTATGTTTTTCGAAGGAGGAAGAGAGGTACTTCATTTTAAATTTATAAAAGATTTTGAAGTCAAAGTTATAGTTCAGAAGTTTGTTTTTGTCAGAAAATAGGTAGCTAGATTGGGTGATAAGTCTCTTTTGTCTAATGTTCCAGTAAAGACTAACACAAATTGTTTGGGCCAAGTTATCTAAGGAAGAAGTAAGAAATAACAGTTAACTTTACACAACTAATCATATATTTAGGGCAAACCACAAAAAAGTTGCTTCAGCTCCATATGGAAGATTTAGCCATTGAAAGCCCAGTACTTAAAGCATGTTTATATTTGTCCTTGTTTGTAGATTATATGTACAGGTATTCCATGACTTTTTCCAATCCAACATATGAAACTTTGGAATCCTGTTTTCCGCCTTGTATAATTGAAGGGCTGACACTAAGTGATGGGAGAAAATCTAATTGGCTAACAAATGGAATAATTAAAGCCTCAGGAGGTGGTAATCAAGAATTTTGTTTCCATAAAAAAGGAACACACATTTTCATTTCCTTCCTTACTGAAAGAGTCAAGAGCTACTGTGAATTGCTCAATGGAGAGAATGGAGTCGGAGGGAAAAATGGTGATTTCCCTCTCTCACTCAGTGGCTATTTGTCTTTCAATATAGGGTGCCTCTGATGCTTTTTGGTTCATTCTTTCCTACATTTTGGTGAATGAGCTTTCTGAAGAAAAGTGCCTACATAAGTTAATGCAGGACAGTCAGAGGTTCCATCAGAAATCTCATCTATTACCAAAAAAAGTAGAGGTAGCTGTCAGAAAGGTAGTATTTGAGAAGAGAGAACACTACCCAGAGGAGGGAGCTCCTTTAAATAATTCCATTTATTTTAACTTTTATTCCTATTATTTGCTCTTATTTTCTGTTACTCTACTTACATTAGCCTTGTTTCAGCTGAACCAATGACAATACATAACTCCATCAAAAATGGGTAAGGACTTGAGTAGATATTATTGGTAGAAAAATGATCTAGCTCTCAGTGAGTTTTTTCAGCTCCACTTAAACAGATTAAGATCTAAATAGGTTTTAAAATAACAAATAACTATGGATTAAATATAGAATATATGCATACATATATTAAAAATCTTATGCAATACTATAAACATCTTAAGGATTTTTCAAAATGTATTGCAGTTGTTTTTAATATAAGACAATGCATCCTGGAGGCAAAAAAGGAATATTGTAAGGAAGTGTAATTATTATCTTACTGGAAGGGTACAGAGAAATACCCTGGAATTTTTGAAGTATAAAGAATTTTCTATTATTTTTATTATATATGATATCATTTATATGAAAATTTCTCCCACTTTTAGCTTGAACAGGTAAGTGTGAATGATGTCCAGGAGGTGAGTAGATTTGTTTAGATGACCTCCTGTGATTCTTTCCAACTCTATCCATCTCTAAAGTAGAGGTAAAAAGCATATGAAAGAAGAAACTAAGAACAAGTAAATAGCATAGAAGAAGTTGAGTTTGAAATAGAGGGGCAGGGATCAAACCTTTCTAGGATAACCTACAACTGAAAGACACAGGAAAAAAAACCTGAAAAGTAAAAATATATTAAGGAAGATAACAAGATCTACATCATAAAATATAGGGGAGAAAAGCAAGAAAAACTGCTGTAGTTGGGCCAAGAGTGAGGGATGGCAACTAATTTGGAGTTGATGATGACTATAAAGTTAATGTAGTTTAGATCAGAAGTCAATACGCTACGATTAGGAAAGAACAAGGGCTTTTTGACTAGAGACAGTCAGCTAAAAGGGAATAATGACAGATGTGAAGGGAAGAATGTGTTAGCCATTCCCAATGCCTACAATATTTTCTCTTCTTGGTTCTATCCCTATCATTAGCTGGCTTTCTTTAAACTTCAACTTAGGTGCTGCTTCTTACAAGAGGTCCTTTCTAATTTCGCTAGTCATGTGTGTGTGTGTGTGTGTGTGTGTGTGTGTGTTCATCCACCTAAGATGACTGATGACTGAAGATGTGTTGGATGACTTTGGTGTTTTTGATGTTTAACCAAGCTCCGAATGCTCCACAACACTTTTTTTTCAGCTGCCTTCATGACCATTGGAACAAATTGTTCTCATCTGTCCATTCTACCAGGGAAAGTCTTCACATGCTTGGGGTAGAAACCCCACTAACACATAGTAGGCTTTGAGATACTTGGTTACTCTCAGTCTAGTTTAGCCCATCTGCTGAAATGGTTTACTGGGATGTGGTTACTTAATGTGCTACATCTTCTTGGAGGCACAGGTGAAACTTAGGTGGATCAGGAACATATAATACACAATATACATAATACATACTTACATTCATATACATAATATATGTATGTATAAACACATGTGTATATATTTTGTATTTAAAAATGTGTATTTGTATTGTTTACCTCTAATTCCAATTTAGGAAGAGTTGGTCTTAGATTTTTGATTGAAAAACAAGTAGTGATATTGACTGATTATTCTTTTCTTAATGAATTATGATTTAAAAAAAAACTAAAAATAAAATGTGACATTCAAAAGAGTATAGAAACTATTCCAAATACAAAAACCTTGATTACATTTCCTAGGGAGACATGGAAATCAAGTATAATACAATTGAGTATGGAGTCTTTTATAAAACATCACAGAGGAAGGTGACAGAAGATTATGAACAATATAGCTTCTTAAAACAGAAAGGTGAGGAATAGGAAAATGGATATGAATCTGAAGAAATCTCTGATATGTGAATTAAGATATGTAATTCAAAAATTTTTTAGAAATTAAGTTAGGAGGCTAACAAATAGAAGAAAATGGAACAGTTCTGTCTGCTATTCCATGCAATATAAGTAAAAAGCTACCAAAGAATTTCACACTCCATTGAAAAAAACTTAATACTTTGAAAGGAACATTGATTTCTCACATAGATGAGACATCAGTTTTTGGGATGGGTGGGGACAGGGTAAAAAAAATTCTGGAATGTAGGTGTAGGTTGTTTAATGTGAAAGGAATGAGACCAGATTCCCCAGTGTTGGAAATCTCCATACTTCTTGTGGCTCTGTTTTGCAGTTATTGCCATGCACTTTGGGGTATGATTTTTTAATAGAATAAAATGAAAAGCCTCCATTTTATTATTTCATAGGATCAAAACTCATACAGAGGTGGGCTGCTCTCCCCATTTACTCATTTTCCATAGAGAAAAAAGATTGCATTTAAACATATTTTTCTCTTGTGGTACCTTGTTAATGCAATTTTTCATGCTCTTTTTTTCAGGTGCATGAAAAATACCTTTGTAGAGCTCTGAATTGAATAAAAATCTCTCCTTAGTGACCATTTTGTGTTCTGTGAGGGCCTAGGTCACACATCCTGTAAAAATGATTTGGCCTAGTGCATATTGAATAAATTAAAAATTCCATTGAGATTCATTGACATTTTCTTCATTCTGTAGCTTTGCTACTAAGTATCTCTTTAGTTGGACAAGTCAGAATGAAGACCAAATTTGAGGGGACATCATGGCCCTGTTGTCTTTTCTGTTCTTCTCTACTATTCCCCGAAAATAAGAAAATACACAGAGATGGTTGAATGAGAAAATAATATAAGAGCATAGACCTTTCTCCTAGAATCATAGAATTTAAAATTGGTATCATGTGGTTCAGTCTTATTAAATAGAGATGAAGAACTTATCCACAGAGAAGTTAATCATTTTCACAATCTCTTACAGGCCTAAATAATAGAAATTCTGCAATATGAAACCAGATTTTGGGGATCTAAGTCTTTTGTTCTTTACATTGCACCAAGCTAGCTTTCTCCTTAATGCTTAATCATGTGAAAGAAGCTACACCTGGTGATCTTCTTTGTTTATAAAAGAAAAGCACTTTCTAGGCATCAACACACTCATTTTTAAAATTTTTCTTTTTAAATAGGGAATATGTTTTATTGATGTATTTTGTCCTGTCCACAACCTCTACTGTGCCCCCTTTGTCTCAGTGTGGGGGGAAATGTGAACAAAACCTACTGACTGTGAGTGACTACATTTAGAAATTGTAAGCAATGTAGTTTTTTACCTCTTTAACAAAAGGAGGGAGGTATCACTTTTTGTTCACTCCTGTGTTACATTTTGTGACTCAATTTGGGGTTTTATTTGGTAAAGATACTAGAATTCTTCTCTAGCTTATTTTATAAATAGAGAAATTGAGGCAAACAGAGTGTGTATGGCCAGAAAGAGGAAATTTTCCAGACTCCAGGCCAAGCATTTTATCCACAGTGACAATTAATGACCCTTATTATTTGTTATCTAGGACAAAAATAGATTCATTGTAATAGCATTAAATGTCCCTTCATACAAATTATCCATAAGTCCTGTGGAATTTCAAAAGGAACACGGAAAACCCAAATAATTCTTCTAAAGGTTTTAAACTTTCACTTACTTTAGGTTAAGCATCTCCTCTTGAGTTATAGACTAAAAAAATGCTGTCCCTTAAACTCTAGTTTTGATCCAGCCAAATTTAAATGGTCAGTGGGTAGATTCATTGCCAGTGTTGTTCCTTGACCATGACTTAGGTTCTTGATGTTTCACAACAATTATTCTCATTTTTTTTTACTAATAATTTTCTCCTTCATGGTTTCTTGATCCTTGGAGTTAGTGCCTGAGCTGACTTTGTAACTCATCTTGAAAAAAATCTTCAATACTTTCTTTTAAGGAAAATACTTTTGCCACTATGGTTTTAGAAAAATTTATCTATGATGTATTCCATTGATTATCCAGGCAGATACTGCTGGCTTTTCACATAGTGACAAAAGTTATGGATCTCCAGTGCTGGGTGAAATCCAATAGAGTGTACAAAATGTTAGTCATGGGAAAACTAACTCTCAATGCCATGCATGTTGCAAAAGGGTAGAAAGTAACCATGCTTCTACAGCTGACAACTGGTAGCCACACCTTAAAGAGAACCTTAATTAGTGAGTTCCTCAACAGCCAGACATGCCCAGTGAATAGTTGCAATAAAGTCAACAGGAGCACCAAAAGTACATTTCCACATAGTTCTAAGCTGAATCAATGATGTACTTTCTATTTAAGAAGATGAAAACCACCCAATCTATTCTTTTCATTGGAAATGAAGTTTTCTATACCCTCCCTTTAAAAGAGGGGTAAATCTTTATTATGAAAACTGTTTCCAAGTTCCTATAGACCTATTGACAGGGTAATGCTTTTTTCACACTCTTCAGCAGAAACCCCAGGAGTTTTTAGGCAATATTTCAGATGCAGAACTTTTTTTAAAAACAAGAATATTAGTTTATTGAGGTAACTTTTGGGAAATTTTAGCTCAAAAATAAACATAATTGTACCAAGCAACTTCTTCACATGGGCATATTTATCTATGTTTCATGGGATGAAGATATTCTTGCTTTTATTCCCACCTGCTTTTCTAAAATATGTAGGTACAGTGGCTGAACCTGGTATTCCTAATTCTAGTTATTTTAGTAAAAACTTTTGTTTGCTGTTTGTATAAGTGAGATGCATATGAATTTCATATAACTTCTGAAGGAATACTATTATTGATACTAAGAAAAGAAAGTATATTTAATGAACTATATGTATCCTTTATCAATTGTTCACCAATTATTTGCAGCCTAGAATTTGCCTTGGCCAATTGTGAACAAGAAAAACTCAACATCATAAAAGGAAGTCAAAATTTGTTCAAGAAACTGGAAGCCCAGTATCAAACAGAGATTATTAGGAAAAATTCCTAGTTCAATATAAAATACTAATAAATATTTAAAAAATACTATGTAACAAGAACTCTTGAGCATAATTTTAAAACATCAGGTACATAATTATTCTTGAAAAGATTGCATTAGTTTTCTGATTGATATAACTCCTTGAATGAAAAGTGCATAACATGTAGTCAAGTGAGAAGGATGGGAGAGTCAAGGAGTGTTTCTTGGTGTTCTAAGAAAGAAGAAGAAAGATTGAGAAAAAGAATTCTGTTGTCCATTTCTGATGGATAAAAAAGTGAGCAGACCAGGAGAAAGAACGATATCTTTAACTCCCATCTATTACACCTACTCTAGTCAGGGCCAAACCTCTCTTGCTAGGAAGTCACAAATGGCCCAAGTGAAAAACGAATTCAAAAATTAGGATGATTGATTCAAAGACAAGACATTAAATAACTCAAAGACCAGACAAATAATGCTGTGTTAGGGGCAAAGAAGAGTTCACAGCATAAGGTAATACATCAAAGGATATTTGGTTTTATGTTCTTTATATCAAGAATATTGGTGATGGAAAAATATTTGATAAATCTCTTCCTAATTCTCATTACTCTTTTTTTGAAGGATAGTACTTTGGACAAAAGGATAAGGAATAAACTTTGAACAAAGCAGCTTGATAAAATAGAAAAAGCAATGAATTTCAAGTCTAGAGGACCCGAGTTCAAATATTGCATCTGCTAATACAACCTGGTTTTACTACAAACTTTTGGACAATTTTTTCACCATTGATCTCAGTCTTCACATTTGTAAATTGAGTTAATGGGACTACTTGCTAAGATTATTTTCAGCTCTAAACCCATGTACCATTGGCAAAGCCTGCCATCATGTATATGGCCGGTTCCTTATGTCAAGTCCTTACTCCTCTGATAATGAAAATTGGTTTACTCTTAGAGGCTTATCTAATGATGAGCTTAATAGTTTAATGCAAGACCTCCCCATCTCCCACTTGACATCTGCCCTGGGACTAATAAAATCTGTTTTATGTTGATCAAAAGATGCCACCAATACCTCTGCAGACCCTTTTATGGACCATTCTCTGCAGAGAAGTTTTGCCACAATCCTTGCACATTCACAGATCTACCTTTACAAAGATCTCTGCATTGTAAATGGGATTATAGGTCCCTGTGTAGGCCTAGAAACTCAGTCTTCCCAGAAAGTGCTCCTTTTCAATTCATTTCAATAAAAATTTATTAAATACCTACTATGTGCCAGATACTGCTTTAAGCAATAGACATATAAAAAGAGGTGAAAGATAGTACTCCATCATAATCATATGCCAAAGGCACTATTATGTTATAATAAATTACAAGGGGGACTGTATCAAAAATATAAAAAGACATATATGAACAGATGCAAAGTGAAGTCATAAGACCTGGGATCATTGTGCATACTAACAGCAGTGTCATATGATGTTCAACTTTAAAAAAAATTTCTACTCTGATCAATACAATGATCCAAGACAATTCCAAAAGACTCTCCTGAAAATAAAAAAGCTATCCACCTCTAGAGAGAGAAATGATGAATTCTGAGTACAAATAATTCCTTCTTTTTGTGGGGGGGGGCTTTCTTTGTGACATATTCAACATGGAAATATGCTTTGCTTGATTTTACATGCATAATTGATGTATTGCCTGCTCTCTCAATGGTTTGGGGTGGGGTTGGAGGGAGGGAGAAATTTGGAATTCAATTTAAAAAGAAAATAATAATAATAAAATATATTCAAAAGACAATTCTTGCTCCCCAGTTGGTTATCATCCGGTGGAGGAGACAATGTACCAACAAATGCATGTGAAGCAAATTATATACAAGATAAATAGGAAATAATGGAGTGAAAGCATTGGAATTAAAAGTGATTAGGTAAGGTTTCTCAGAATAGATGGGATTTTATTTGGAACTTTAAAAAGCCAGGAAAGTCAATAGTTTGAGTTGAGATAGGAGAGCATTCCTGAAATGAGAGAAAGCTATAGAAAAATACCTAGAGCTGAAAGACAGTGTTTTGTTTCTGCAGCATACAGTAGACCAGTGTCAGGGTATAAAAGAATATGAGGTAGAGAGTAAAGAATAAGAATACTGGAAAGGTAGGGATAGGCTAGGTTCTGAAGAGTTTTGAATGTCACACAGGACATTTTGTATTGGCTCCTGAAGGTAATAAAAAGCAACTGAAGTTTATCCCATTGGAAGATGGCATGATCAGACTTACATTTTAGGAAAATCACTTTAATGACTGACTGGGGAATGGATTAGTGTGGAAACAGATTTGGGACAAGCAGTTCCACCTACAGACTCTTGCAGTAATCAAAGCATTGAAGTCATAAAGGCCTGCACTAGACTGGAAGCAATGTCAGAGGAAAGAGGGGGTCATGTTTGGGATATACTGTCAAAGTAAAATTTGCAGCCCTTCTCAACAGCCTGGATATAGGGAATGAGACAGATTGAGGAATCCAGGATGACTCTTAGGTTTCAAGCTATAGGGATTGGGAAATTAGTGTTCCTTCTATAATAATAGCAAAAATAGGAGATAGGGAGGATTTAGAAGGAAAGGTAACTAATTCTGTTTTGGGCATATTGAGTTTAAAATGTCTACTGGACATGCAATTTGAGATGTCAAAAAGGCAGCAAAAGAGGTCAGCAGAGAGAATAGGGTGGGGAAGATAGATTTGAGAAGATAATAATTAAATTCATAGGGGCTGATGAAATCACCAGGTAAAGTAAATAGAGGAAGAAGATAAGAGGACTCTGGACAAAACTCTGAGGGATACCTACAGTTAGAGTCTGTGATTTGGAGGAAGTTCCAGCAAAGGGGACAAAGAAGGAGGAGTCAGAGAAGTAGGAGGAAAATTAGCTATGAGTAGTGTCTGGAGGGGCAGTTAGACAGCTCCATGGATAGAACACCGGCTCAGGAATCAGGAGGACCTGAGTTAAAATCTGGTCTCAGACACTTACTGCTTACTAGCTATGTGACTCTGGGCAGGGCATTTAACCCTATCTGCCTCAGAGATCATTGGATTTGGCAACTAAGATCATTAGTAACTTTGGAGAGAACAGTTTGGTAGAAGGATAAGATTGGAAGCCAAATTATTAGGACTTTAAGAAGAGAGTGAGGAGAAAAAGTAGAAGCACTTTTGTAGACCACTTTTTCAAGTAGTTTATCTATAAATGGCAGAAGAAAAATAGGATGATAGCAGGAATTGAAGTATCAGGTGAGGGTGGGTTTTTGTTTGTTGTTTGTTATTATTATTGTTGTTTTAGTATAGGAGAGAAATGGGAATGTTTGCAGGGAGTAGGAAATAAGCCAGTAAAAAGGAAGAGACTGAAAATAAGTGATAGAATGGGGCAATTTGTTCGAAGAGATGATCTAGAATAAGATTATTTAAACAAGTAGAGAATTAGCTTTAAGGAGTAGGGCCTCTTCATCATGTAAAATGGGAGTGAAGAAAATGAAAGTGGCAGAAGACATCTGAGTTATAGGAGATAAAGAAGAAGGGAAACAAGGGAACTCATGGCAAATAGCCTCAAATTTTTCCCTCATAAAATATGAGACAAGATTCATAGCTGAGAGAGTGGGTGGAGGGGGAGGGGTAGAAAGTTGGAGGAGGAAAAAAAATTGGAAAAGTTGCTTTGGAGAGTGGGATAGGAAATTGATAAGGGAGGCATAATATGATTGCCAGCAGCAGTGAGAATTCAATTGAGGTTGTGGAACATAAATTTATCATGGACCCAGCCAGAAAGGTTGCATGATTTTCTCCACCTTCTTTCAGAAGTTTATAGGTGTGTGTAGATAAAAAGGCAATGAATGGTGAGAGTGATCTAAGACTATCTGTCCCTGGATCTAGTGGTTTGCTATTCTCTTCACTATTTATGTGTCTAGTTTCTCAGAAACAGACTAACAACTATGTAGTCCTATTCTCATTTTCACATTCAGTCTTGGTTTGGCTTCTGAAGTTCTCACGTTTGCCTGGTGCATTGCATTTACTTCTACCATCTTTCGACTCTGGATTGTGGAATTGGATATTTGGGAGGAATCCAGAAAACCAAAACCAACTGGTTTTTGGAATGGAATCTTGACTGTTACATATCCAATAAGTTACCATTCTTCTGCTCAAAGACTTCAAAAAGGAGGAATCATTTACTTCCTGAGGCAGACCATTTCATTTTGGACACCAATTATTAGGCAGTTTTTCTTGACATCAAATCTAAATTCATCTTCTTACAAATCCCATCCACTGTTCCTCATTTTTTTCTTTTTGGGGACAAACTGAAGACTCCAATTCCTCTTTCAAATAGCAAATTTTAAACTATTTGAACACTCCTATTATGGTATTCTATAATCATCCCACCCTCTGTTTTTTTTTTTTTGTCCAAGAATACACATCATCATTTCTTTAAGCTTATCCTTATATTACATGGACTTATGTGACTGAACAAATCTTGTTGTCATCTTCTGGACACAATCAAGTTTATTAATGTTTTTCTTAATATGTGGTATTTGAACCTGAACATAATACTCTTGATAAGATCAGATAATGGCAGTATATACAGAATTATCATCTTCATGTTCTTGAGAGGTATGCTTTTTAATACAAGCCCAAGATCACCTCAGGTTTTTTTTTTAACTGCCACATCATATGTTGACTCATCTTAAGGCTTCAGCCATTTATTTTTTCAGGAAAACCACTGTCTAATCATAACTCCCTTAACTTCCATTGATGAATTTGATTTTTTTGAATCCAAGTGCAAGACTTCAACATTTAACCCTATTGCATATCATCTTATTAAATTCAAGCCAGTACTCTAGCCAATAAAGACTCTTTTTGCTTTTGTTGTACTCATATGCTAGCTATCCTTTCAAGGTTTTTGTCAGTTAATTTTTTTTGAATATTCAATCTGTGATTTCATACAAGTAATTGATAAAGTTTCTCTTTTCCCACAACCATAACGTTTTGTAAAAACCAGAGACCTTCCTTGTGTTTACTCTTCCCCATCAACCCATTTTTAGAACTTTCCATGTCCACACCTGCTTGAAACTTTTTTTTCCCAGTATAGTTAGGAGGATAGAGATCGACTTGATTCATTTTAGAGCTTCTGGGGTCTTTTCAGCATGAATTATATTGGTATTTGCCCAGTAGGTTATCATCCTAGAAGCCTTGAAAGTATTTACTTTTAGGAAATGGTGTAAGGATGGGTCAAGGAAGGAGAAATGAATTTCTGAGAACTTTTTCTTTTCATCTAAGTAGCTATTTTCCCTGTTGTAGTCAAAAGAAACAACTAAACCATTCCTTAATAATCTAGCCCTGTGGGACTATCAAACCTTTTCTAAGTAGAAAAAATGTTTTATGTGGTTGTGGGGACTAGACCTCTATGAACTCAATGAGCATATTTCTTCCTTTCTCCTCATCCTTCTTAGAAGATCCCCTTCACTCACCTTGCCCCCCTGCCAAGCTGCCTATTAAGAGAAGATCTCACAAGAACCGACCTTTCGGTTTTCTTTCTTTGGTGACTCATAGGCTCTCATATTTTAGACACTAAATAGGAAAAGGCCAAACTAAATCAAGTCCATTTTTGGCTCATGTGGAACCATTTCTCATGTCCTAATGGTTCAGTATAAAAATCACAGATTTCTCTTGGAAATTCTCTACAAGTAATGCTTTATAGTTTTATTTGACATATTGGGAGAAATAGAAAGATTCTTTTACTGTGGAAAAAAAAGGGCCAAATATATTGATTTTTTTCTTCTTTTCCCTTAATTAAATCTCTTATAATGGAGCTCTCTTACCTCCACTCAAGTCATTCTCTGATGCCTTATCACAGTATGAATGTAGTCCTGGATTTCTCCATGACTAAACTGACTTTTGAGCACAAGATCTATCAAAGCTCTACCAAGCCGAAAAGGTTTTGAGAATGGGCCTGAGAATGGACTATGAACCTGTCATCTGAAGTCTAGCCTATGAATCTCATCACATTGGATTTAGGGGGATGAATTTTTTGGTCACAACATTATTGAGGTCCATTTACTAAGTCACAGAGGGATTGAAATTTGCATTAGGATGTATATACCCTGAAAATATCATAGACTTTAGAATTATCAAAGTAAGTTTCATTTTAATATGAATTAACTTATATAAAACATTTAAATTTATAGTGCTATGTAAATGTTATTGTTAGTGCTGTTTTTATTATCTTCCATCTAATCTTATGTATCATATATATATACGTATATATATATATACACACACATATATATATATATTTATTTATTTATTTACAATTTTTCTCAATGGTTAGAAGGTAAATCCCTTGAAGGAAGACACTATTTTTGCCTCATTTCTTATTTCTAATGTTTAGCACAATCCCTAATATAGAGCAAATGCTAATAAATGCATGTGAACTATTATCTCATGCATTCATTTTGGAATGAGTATAAATTGCAACATCAGATTGTTGTTCAGATATCTGTGATCCCATTTAGGGTTTTCTTAATGAATATACTAGAGTGGCTTGCAATTTTCTTCTCTAGCTCATTTTACAAATGAAGAAACTGAGGTAAATAGAATTAATTAACTTTTCTAGGTAGCAAGTAAGTGAGGTTATATTTGAACTCAGGTCTTCCTAACTCCAGGCCTGATGTGCTATCCACTATGTTAGAGCATTATGGGCAATTTTTCTTTTAAAGTCTACCATAGGTACTTATTCAAAATGAGGTGTTCTGATAAAATAGAGCTAGAAGGGTCATTTTGTTCAATGTTCTCTTACTGTGAGAGTTCATGTGAATGTAAATGAGATATTTATAAAGTGTTTTGCAAACCTTAAAGGGCAACATAAATGCTTTTGATATCATATTATAGATAAAGAATCTGAGAGCTGGGGCAGCTAGGTAGCACAGTGGATAAAGCACCAGCCCTGAAGTCAGGAGGACCTGAGTTCAAATCTGGTCTCAGACACTTAACATGCCCTAGCTGTGTGACCCTGGGCAAGTCACTTAACCTCAATTGCCTCAGCAAAAAAAAAGCTAAAAAAAAAAAAAAGAATCTGAGAGCTAAGAAAGTTAAATGACTTGATCAAAGTCATGTAGGAAGTATTCCAGGTAGTAGCTGAACCAAAGTCATTTGCTTGACTTACCCTCATACTAGACTAAAACCCAGTTTTAACTTGCTCTGCTACATCCGTGATCCATTTTAGAAGATGGTGCTTATCAATACACTTAGCTGGTCTGCAAGCTATTGGAGGCTCTATAGAGAGGAATGACAATTCATGACATTTGTTTTAATGGCCTAGGCATATGTCTCTCCAGAATCTGTCTGGTTCTACCACCTTCTTCATTACAGATCATCAAGCAGTAATAACTTTCAGCCTTCGCTGAGCAGAGCTATATTCAAACTGACCAAGAAGACAAAAGCCTTGAAGCCTGTTAGTTTTTTTCCCTGAGCCATGGATTCTTGGGAAATGAGTATAATTTTTTTCTGGTGGCTATTTTCTGAAAAGGACTGACAGCAGCTCATGCTTAAAGAGCTATGTTTTTAATATGGAGCAATTGAAGCTGTGCATTTTTATTTCAGTTGTGCCCTATAAATAGGTATCTATAGTTTATTTGGCATAAGCAAAACTGATTAATTTTGTAGGTTATCCCATCTGCAGCTCAGAATGTTCTAAAGTTCATGAAATAGTAAGATTGGGTTCAAGAATATATTTATGTGAACTAAAAATAAAACATCATATTTAACTGAATGTAAGCAGTATATTTTAAAAAAAATGAGGAGAAAGGGTATAAATCATAGTGACTAGCACTATCTTTGAATCTAGGCAACTCACTTCCCTTCCCTTAGTCTCAGTTGCCTCATATATGCAGCTAGAGCACCTAATCTCTGTGATCTAAAATGGCAGGGTTTAAAATAGAGATTGTACAAGGCAATCCCTGAGATATCTTTCACTTGTAAATCTATGATGCTAGAACTAGAAAGGACCCCAAAGGCCAGCAAGTCCAACTTACTGATTTTGCAAATGAGGAAAATGAGGTTCCCTGAAGTAAAATGATTTGTCCAAGGTCATATAGATAGTAATTATAAGAGGAGTAATTTGAACTGAGGTCTTCTGACTCAGAACTCATTCTTTCCACTGTACTATGCAGGTCTATATCCTATGTTTTCTCTAAGTAGAATATACAGTTTCATAATGATATGGCTTATGAACTAACAACTTGAACCATTGAATTCTGATATTCTTCACAAATTCTTCACCACTTCTTGACTGCTATCATTTCTTGAACTGAGGAAGAACAAATCCACATTCAGGTATCTGGTTTTTACCTGTATTCAGAAAGGGAAGAAGAAAGGCAAAATTTGTCCAGGAATTCTCTTTTCAAGCCACATGGATTTGGGCAAGCACAATTTCATAAGCAAATTTCAAAGCAAAAATTCATAAACAAAAGGTTAACTTTGTAAACCAGATACATTTAATGACTGAGCCACTTGGTTGACTAATTTTCATATAGCAGTGTCTTTTGGCCCAATAAATTTTATTTAAAGCCATATCTATGCAGAATTTCTTTGGACTATACAATTGTTTTTGTTGTTTTCTATGGATATAATGCACATCATCCTCTGTTCTCATTTGCTGTTCTTTTCATTTGGTAATTCCTTTCTTCCAGCATCATTTGGGCAAGGTTTCATGTCCTAATTCCTCAAGTCAACCACTATCATTTTGTTGCAGCAGGAAGTCATTTTCCAATTGGCAAAGTCTGTAAGATAAAGGCAAAAGGGAGGAGAAAAAGAAACACTGAATCCTTAAAGAAAACTCTTGATGCAAATTCCCGTTATAGTTTAATCCAAAGAAGTCTGCTCCTAAGAGTATGAGCCAATCAAGTAATCCTGGGAGGAAACTCCAATTACTGAAACAACCTTTGGGAGGGAAGAAGGATGTCTAGAAAGCAAGCAACTTATTTATCTTGGGATAGTCTTAATCACTAAAGTTTAACTAGAAATTATCTTTTTTTCTTTCTTGTAAGGTGCTAATGGAAATTTCTTTTCATTGTTTGGTGGAAGAAAAATGTTGAAATTGTATTTTATATGACCTGAGTTTGAATCATAACTCTGATACCATTGTAAACTAGACAAAGTCATTTAAGCCTTAGGATTCTCAGTTCTTCATCTATAAAATGAGAGAGTTGTCCTAAAAGGTTTCTTAGTTCCTTTCATTTAGACATCAAATCCAATGATCTTTTCTCAGTCTTCATTTTCCTTGATCTTTTACTAGCCTTTGGCATCACTGACCACTCTTTCCTCATTAATATTCCTTTCTCTTTAGATTTCCCACATGTCAGATTTTCATGGTCCTTCCAGTCATAAGATCATTCCTTCTCTGTTTTCTTTGTTGTATTCTCTTCCAGATTCCAATTTCTAACCATAGGGATTATTCAGGATTCTGTCATGTATCTTTTTTTCTTTTTCCTCTATACTGCTTTACTTGATGATTTCATCAGCTCCCATGGATTTAATTACCATCTCTCTGCTAATAATTCTCAAATCTACCTTTGTTACTCAGATCTTTTTGCTAACCTCCAATCCCCCATTTTCAAATACCTTTCATACATCTCAAACTGTATGTTGAATAGACATCTTTAAGTTAACATGTCTAAAACACAACTGATTATCTTTACCCTTAAAGTTTCTCTTCCTTCCTTTCCTGTTCTTGTAGAGGGCAACACCATTGTTTAAAGTCTCTCAGGCTCAAGTCCTAGGAGTTTTCCTAGACTTCTCACTATTTTTCAACCCCACATATCCAAGATATTGCAAAGACTTGTCAATCTCACCTCTGTAACATCTCCTGAAAGTATTCCCATTTCTTCTTTGCCATGGAACCATTCATTATTCATTACTTCATGCCTAGACTAGACTACACTACTGATGGATCTTCTTGCCTCAAGTCTTTGCTCACTCTAGTCTATTCTCCTCTTAGCAACTAAAGTGATTTTCCCAAAAGTGCAAGTCTGATCATGTCACCTCTTTACTTAGCAAAATTCAGCGGATTTCTATTGTCTCCAAAATCAAATAAAAAATCTCCAGTTTTGCCTTCAAATCCCTTCATAAATCCCTTCCCACCTTTCCAATATTATTAGATATAGAACTTGCTCTCCTCACAAAATAATCCCAAAGCAATCAGAAATTATATTGAACTTGCCCATGCCTTTTAAAATAACAATACTTAGAGAGACATATAAATATAATTATAACCTAGTATCATCCATCCCTCCCTCCCTCCTTCTCTCTCTCTCTCTCTCTCTCTCTCTCTCTCTCTCTCTCATTCTCTCTCTTTTGCTGAGAGCAGAACTATTTCTGATCTCAATTCCTTGCTTCTCCTTCTACCAAGATTTCCTGACCTCCTTGATGTCCAGGAACAACACACTATCTTTTGCCTCTAGAAAGTTTTCTGTGGTTGACCTCCCCCCCCCCCCATGCCAGAAATATTCTTCCTTCTCATCTCTGCCTCTTGGCTTCCCTGATTTCCTTTAAATTCCAACTAGAATTTAATCTTTTATTGGAATCCTTTCCCAGCCCTCTTAATTCTGGTACCTCCCTTCTGTTAATTACTTCCCATTTATTCTGTAGATGACTTATGTTGCATTTATTTGCTTGCTTTTTATCTCCTAAAGTAGATTGTCATTTTCTTGAGAGCAGAGACTTTCTTTTTTTTTCTTTTTGTTTTCCTACCACTTAGCTCCTGACACATAGTAGGTGCTTTATAAATATTTAGAAATTATCTTTTAAAATATATTTCCCTCAAGTAAAATAAAAGTTTCTTGAGGACAGGAACTGACTTGGGCCTTGGACCTAGTGAGCACTGAATAAATTCTTATTAAATTGAATAGTTTTTGGTTTTTATATCCCATGTCCTACTAGACTTTAAACTTTGAAACCAAGGGTTATATGTTATTTAAACTTTGCACTTAGTGCATAGCCTTGCAAGGTAGGGGATTAGTATCTGTTGGTTAAATGAATGAACTAGTTCTTACTTTGTAAAATTTAAATAACTTCAATTCATAATTTAATGATCAAATCTTTTTACTCTAAAGTAAAAAAGATGAGTGAGAGGAAAGGTCTTGATATTAAAAAAAATTGTGATTAGAATTGTAATGGAAAGAATAGGAATTAGGTTTATATTCTGTTCCCTTACCTACTTCTTAAAGCCCCTGTCTGCTTTATCCCTATGTGGGTATTCTCTTTCATCCAAAAAAAATATATTCCTCTTTCTCCAAATAGGAGATCATTGCTACACCTGTGCCTTTGTAAATAACATTATTACTGCCCACACTCTTCCTGCTTTACCTCCCCTAAAATTGTTTAAGAACTGGTCTTAAAGACTTCTTCAACTTTTCCAGTCTTCTGGTGATTATTTCCTCTTCCAAATTTCTGTATTTTTCTACCATTGGAACTTTGCATATATTGTCAAAAATTTAATCAATTTTAAATAACTTTACTTTTTGGTTGGGTTATGACCTCAAAGGACCTATTTGTCCCCAATATCTACCTATACTATTCTCTACCAATGTAGCACCTGTTGGTAAACCTATTGATTTGTTTTCTTGTTGGTGTAAATGAAAGCTCTATCCTCTGTGAGCAGTGGGGCAGAGAGTAGGAGAGAGCTTCAGCTTTATTTAGGTCTCTTTAGACTTCATGTTTTTTGAAATATCTTTAACTTCCAGCTTCAAGAGCAAAGAAGCGACCAAGTCCAATCCAGCTTGTTGAAAAAAAGAAATCCATGCGAGGAGAGCAGTTTCCATCATGTCCCTATTTCAAGCTTGCTGTATTAAAAACAGTAGAGAACTTTCTCTTGCATGAGATGTAGGACTGTCTCTTGACTAATCTATTTTGTTCCTGGTGAGAGACTCCTTCACTCTACATTGCCTATTATGTATTCTGATTTATGATTTGATATGATTTGCACAAACGGATTTTCTTTGCTAATTGCTGTGTTCATTGTAGAATTGATATTTAGTGGAAAATTGGATATAGAGCTTGCTCGCCTCACAAAATAATGCCAAAGCAATCAGAAGTTACCTTGAACTTGCCCAAGTCTTTTAAAATAAAAATACTTAGAGAGGCATATAAATGTAATTATAACCTAGTGTCCTCCCCGCCTCATTTTCTTTCTTTCTCATTCTCTTGATCTCATTTTCTCATTCTCTCTCTCTCTTTCTTTCATTCTCTCTCTTTCTCTTTCTCTGAGGAGAGCAGAACTTCTCTGGTCTCAATTCCTTGCTTCTCCTCTCACATAAATTAAAGTCTCTTTTGAAGAAAGGTAGATGGGGAAGAGTTAGAGACATCTATTCTGCCTCCCTTCAAGCCATGTAGGGACAGTCCTGGTTACATTCAGGCTGTATCATTACACCTTTGATTCCTGAGAATTAGTTCTTACCAAGAATAAATTAACTAAGAAACCCATAATTCATAGTGAAATTCAAAGGTTATTGAAGTTTTTTGAGTGTGTTCATCTCTGTCCTGTGTACTGTTCTAGTCCATTTAGGTAAGCCATATATATGAATGAGCAAAAATGTTTTTCATTTGGGAAACACACACTAAGGTATGACAAGGGACAAGGGAATTCATAAGTAATTTGGAGATAGAGCTAAACATAGAAAGAGAGAGTTAGACTTATGGAATGAGAAATACATCTACAGAGAAATAAAGGAAAATCTAGGGGTAGATATAGAGAAGAAAATGGAGACAGTTATTTTCTTCATAAGTTGGCCGCCAGGTCTTTTTCACAAGGATTGTTGTCTGATCATGCCTTCCTACTTCCTTTCCTCTCTTGAGCCTGTGAAGCTGAATGTTTTTAACCCAAGGGAAAGATTTTATATTTGTCTTTATTAGATCGAAATTTATTAGATTTTGCCCAATGTTTTAGCTTCCCACACTATTTTAAAATTCTGACTCAGCCATCAAATAAGTTAGTTATGTCTTCCAGTGTGCTATCATTTGCAAATTTGATTTTATATATATATATATATATATACACATATATATATACACAAACACACACATATATGTATAATATACATATATGCCTATTTATGTATGCATCTATCTGTTCAGTGCCTTAATCCTAACCACTGAAAAAAGATGTTGAAGAGTACAGCCTAAGCATAGGTCCTAGGTAAATATCCTGGGAGACCTTGATCTAAATTGACATTAAAGTATTAAATACTATTCTCTAGCTTGTCGTTCCACTACTTCCAAATCCACCTAACTGTGCTGTTTCCCAACCCACATTTCTCCATGTTGTCCCCAAGGATATCATGAAATGCTTTGCAAAGAGCTGGGTAAATAATCTCTCCTTATCTACCAGTCTAGTAATCTTAACAACAGAAAAGAGATTAATCTGACATGAAGACAAAAATTCTTTCCTTTTTTTTCTTTGTAGACCCAGTACTAAATATAGTACCTGACATAGTACCTGAATTAGACTGAGCTGTTCTTGATGAAGGCATATTGTTTTTTTTTCTTTAAATTTATTAATATCTCTAGTTTTATCTTATCTTCATTTCTCTTTTTATCTATCTTCTATCCAAGAATCACCCCATATTACAGAGAATGAAGAAAAAAAAGAACTTAGCTAACACATGAACCAAATATAACACTATATCATGATGGTTCTTTACTCAATGTTACTGAAGCTTCCCTTTAATATTGCAGTCTAAAATTTGCCAGGATTCAAAGCCAAGCTTTGTTGACTTTAGTTTGTAGAATACATTCTTTTCCCTTTTTGAAAAATGATAACATCACTTGCACTTCTACAGTCATGAAGTTCTTTCAATAAACAGAATTTTTCAATGATCACTCAGAGTGACTCATCAGTCATATGACAGGTCTTTGATTTTCCTGGGATGTAGTTTCACACAGGTTTGACTACATCAACTCACTGTAGGCAGTTAGAAACATTTTTCTTCTTATTTGAGTTTTAACTTCTTATTGATATTCTTTTCCCCTGTCCTTGCCAGGTCAAAATTTATTTTCCCTATGGAAGAAGAGAAGAGGGAAACAGAAGATTTAAATAGATTTTCTTGTTCATTCTGTCACATGTAATAATTAAACAGTGGTCTCACTTTTTTGTTATTTCTGTTTTCCATCCTAGTCTTTTAGATAGTCCTTAAGGTCTTATTCAAGTTTCAGTTCCTTCCAAGGTTTAGCGTTCCTGATAGTATTATATTCATTTTCTTATTTCTACTTTTGCTTTGGGGTTCTATAAGTCATCAGTGTTTGAAGTATTTCCATGTATTCCCCCATTTTCTTCTCTTCTGCATAATTATTTAAGCAAACATCTTAAGATTTTAATTCTTGATAACTATCCTCCTTTTCTTGGATAACTTGCCCTAAGGAATTTTAAGAAATGGGATCCTACCTCTCCTCTTTTCTCAATTCCTTGACAACTCCCTAGGAAGCTATACTGCCTCTCCTCTCCTTCTTGATATTATGAAACTAAGATGGAGTGATTTTTTTCCATGAAATTTACTATTACTTTTACTTTAGTTCTTTGTTTATCAGAATTAGACTCAGAATATCCTCTTCCTGCATAATTTTCCATACCTTTGAAAGGATACACACACAAAAACACAAAAATGTATGTTTGTATCTATATGTGCAAATATATGCATATACAAGATAAATATGTCATATACATACATACATATATAGTGTAGTATCAAAAACCAAACATTTTTAAAATTCCTGCTATGTATATGTGTCAGGTTCTGTACTTTACAAGTATTATCTCATTTGAGCCTTAAAACAATTCCGGAAAGTAGATATTACTGTTATCTCTATTTTACAGCTTAGGAAACTGAGGTAGATAGAGATTAAATAATTCATAGCTAGTATGTCTCTCAGGCCTGATTTGAACTCAGGTATTTCTTAGTCCATACGCAGAATGTTATTCATTGCACTACTTAATATCAAAAGAATACTATTTCATGAAAAATTCCAGAGAATCTCTTGAGTATCCCAAGCAGCATACAGCTAGCTCTCTACTTACCAGGGTACAAATCTAATGGGTGTTTTGCTAAAAAGAAAAAACAAAAAAAGAACTAAAACCAAGACCAAGAAAGTAATTGAATTTAAATAAAGTAATAATCACAAGAAAAAAATATGGAAACTGGAATTGCTATCAGTGATCACATCACCTAACTTCATTCTTCACAAAGAAAAACAAGCCATGACCTCTGATCATGCCTCTGAAAGCATTTTTTATCAAGAAAGTAAATAATACACAATCACCATTTCAATCTCAGTAATGTTGAAAGCAGTCGATTAATTTAAAATGAGGGAACTGTACTTGAATGAACTTGCATTGGAATGAGAGAACCATGGAGAAAGAATCAGATTAAAATAGCCAAGTGTTGTAATAAAATTTAAGGATCAGGCTGCTGGGAAGCCAGCCAGTGAAATGAGAGTAGCAAAAGTTTATCATGGGGAAAAGTGGAATTATAGGTATAATAGATGTACCTAGCAGGTTATTACCTATGAGGAAGTATCTTAACCCCTCCACCCCCCAGGTTTTTTCCCCAGTGCATACAAGAATGTTTTGCTCATAGCAGCCACTTGATTAACATTTGTTGAATTAAACTGATTTGAACAAGATTATAGTAACTTGATAATCTTTAGCTGTATGCATGCTTATTATATTATAGTACCTACACACTCATCATATCCATCAGCCACATCCTTAAGGATTTGTAAGCCAGCTGACTTATTGCCTTGAATAGAATATGTTTGTTGGTGAGGCAATGTTACATATCTATTACTGTGTGGACCAATTTAATATAACTGGGACTCAACCACAGATTGAATCTTTATTTTTAGCTAAGTAACTTATAAATCAGAGGTTTGGATGTAAGTTATTAAGTCTTAACGTACATATTAGAACTCTTGCATCCAAATGATTGTTTTCCCTTTCAAAGTTTTCACATGGTTGCCAATGTTTAAAATATCTTTTGAACTCATTTTTATTTTCAGTGGTTTTTAGAACTCAGGTATACTCATTAGATTTGCATCAATGGTGGCTAATCTTTGTCCCTTGAAGGTGGAGTTAACTTTTTGAAACCTCAGAAAAGGTAGGGAATCATAAGCTAGCCTGTGCCCCTGTTACCATCTTCTCTTTGGCAGTTATCAGGAATCATCTTAAATGCAAGATCATCTGCTCCTCAAGTTATTGATGAAGAAATAAAACCAGAAACAACAAGGAAAATGTGAAAACAAAGGGAAGTATCATTCTTCACAAACAAAAGGCAAAGAAAAACAGCAAGATGATGAATTCCAAAATATAAAAGGATCAAGGTATATTACTGTAGAAATAAAGTCACTTGAAACCAGAAGAAATGGCTAAGAGAAAATTAATCAGCTGGAAAACACATAAAAGAAATGTAAAAATTTCAATTTAGTAAACAAAAACTAAAAAAAAAATCAAAATATGAATATATTTAGGAATATAGATATATCCTACATTTAAGAAATGCCTCCCAAGCCATAGTTGCAAAAGACACATCTTATCATTTTGTATACTTTTTATGAGGTAGCTTTTACAGAAGTTATTGTGCTTCATATAATAATGTTATAAACAGATTTTTCCTCATTTCCATTGATTTCTAATATTTTCAACATTTTTTTTCAAATAGAAAATCATTCCATAGTTATATTTGGAGGTTAAGGGAAAATATTAAAGGAAATAAAAGGGGAAAATCTTATGAAAATACAAAATAAATCCAAATGATAAATACCAGTGGAAACAACAAAATGGAAAAGAATGTAGTTAGCAAAAAACAGATAATGTAAAAAAAAGTTAGAAATATCAAAATTCAAAAATAATTCATTAAAATAAAGGGAAAGGCTATAAATTTAAATAGTAGCTGAAGATTAAGCAGATTTATTAGAATCCTGGAGGGTATTGAAAAGAAATTCACACACATCTTATTTGAAGACATAATTGGATACAATTACCTATAGAGGTCAAAACTAGGAAATTCTCAAGTATAAAAAATTCATAAATTACTGGCATGGAGAACTCTGATATTCAAATTTCTAAAATATATAATTATTAGCTACAAAATTACAAATACAAATAACTTTTAAGCACTAGGAAGAATTCTTCAAAAACTCAAAAACTTCTTCACTAATTAGAATCTTTTTTAGACGCCTTAAGAAGAAATGGCAAAGTGGATAAGTGTATCTTTAAAACATTTTAAGAAAATCTTTATCAAATCTAAACGAATTCAGATGTAATTGGAGCACATTCCCCAGAGAGGTAAAGATTGGGTGATTAGGGTTGAAACTTGACACTGAGTTCTGTTTTGAAGTGGCCACAGGAAGGGAAGAACCTTGGAGAAGAAACAGGTAGCAGAGTGTAACTAGTGGTTCAATTCTAGGAGCTGAAAAAGAGAAGGCAAAAACATTTTTAAGGGTAGAGAGAGACCAGGATGAAGGAGTGCTTATGGTATTTCATCTAGCAAAGAGATTCATTTATTTCTTTTTTTCCTCCACTCCCCTTCTTTAAAAGTCTCTTGGAGTCTGAGCCCAGGAAATACCAATCAAAGCATATGAGAAGGGATAAGGGGATATACCTTCAAAAAGGAAATGGTGCTCCTGGAATTCTTGTTATCTTTCAGTGTTTTTTTTTTTTTTAACCTAAAACTTAATGATGGTTTTTGTTTTAATACCACAATCATTTTTAGATATGTTTTCCCTGTCCCTTCTTTTGTTTTCTACCACTGTAAGTGAAGCTTCCTTTTTATCAAAGTAAAACAGTTAAACCAACTGACAGAGACTGTGTTCAACAACATATATGATATAAAATATCCATCGCTTTTCTTACAAAAAAGGTTATGCCTTCATTCATATCTTTTTCTAGATCTAAGATTGCTTATGATTGTTATGTGTTATAATTATATAATATTTACCTTCAATTTTACTTTTAATTAACGCTATAATAGTCATTATATATGTATACCAAAACTATCCTCTATCCTACTATGAATGGTTTGGTATATGTAAGGATTTTCTTTTCGTCTTTGGGTTCTTAGTATATATGCCTAGTTGTAGATTATCTCTGGGTCAAGGGTTATGAATTTAATTTTTTTAGATTTATGGAATAAAACAAGTATTTCCATAATAGTAGAACAATGATGACATATGAAACTGTTAATCTGCAATATTCAAATTGCTATTCCTTTCAAATATGCAATGAAATCATCATGTAAATTTCATTCTTCTTTCTTTTCCCTCTCCACTACCCAAAACATGGCTACCATTAGACACAAATAGATACACATGTAAAATTATTCTATATACACTTCCATTTATCAATTCTTTCTTGGGTAACAGATGGTATTTTTCTTCATAAATACTTTATAGCTAATTTGGGTATTTATAATAATCAAAATAATGGATTCTTAAAAATATTGCTGTTACTATATATGATTCCCTTGGTTCTGCTCATTTCACTTTTCATTATTTTGTGCAAGTCTTTCCATGTTTTTCTCAAAAAATTGGTTCATAATCTCTTATACCACAGTATGTCATGTATAGCACAGTCATTATAGCACAGAAATATTCCATTACATTCATATATCATGTTCCATCAATTCCAATTGATGAATATCCCTACCATTTCCAATTTTTGCCATGACAAAGAAAGCATTATAAACATTTTAGAACATAAAGGCTCTTTTTCTTTTCTCTATGTCTTATATTTGAAAATAGACCTAGTAGTGGTATTGCTAGATGAAAGAATAGTTTATTAACTCTGGGCATATTTTCAGATTGCTCTACAAAAAGTTTGGATCAGTTCACAATTCTACCAACAATGAATTAAGATAATTCTTTGATCAATTTTTATACATAATTCCAAATTATTTTCCATATTGAACCAATTTTCTTTTTTTTATGAACTAATTCTCAATCCACCAGCAAAGTATTCTTGTACTGCAGTTCTCACAGAAACTACAACATTGACTATTCAATTTTTAGAAAATCTGGTTATACATAGAAATATCAAAGTTGTTTCCATTATTAGTCATTTGGAGTAATCATCTATATGGTTGTAAATGATTTAAAACTCTTTTTTGACCACTATTCATATCTTTTGAAAACTTTATCTATTGGAAAATGGTTCTTGTTCTGACATATTTATGTTAATTGACTACATATCTTTCATATCAAAGTTTTTTTATTTTTTAATTTTTTATTTATTTATTTATTTTTATTTATTTTTTTCATATCAAAGTTTTATCAGAGATATTTAACATAAATATTTTCCCTAATTAACAGTTTTTTATTCTAGATGTATTGATTTTGTTCATGGAAGTTTTTAGTACAATTTATATTAGCTATTTTATAGTTACTTTTAATTCTCTGTTTAAGAAATGCTCTCCTAGTCAGAGTTATAAATGGTGCTTTTATGCATTTTCCTCAATTTTATAATGATGCAACTTTTTATATGTAGGTTCCATTTAGAAATTATGGTAAGTTCTATAATATGCTATTGCAAACATACTTTTCATTGTTTTTACATAAATTTCTGATCTTTCCAAAATTTTTATGAAATATAGAATCCTTCAAATAGACTAAATTTGTAGATTTACTAAAATTTGGCTATCAAGGTTAATTTTTCCCCTAATTTTTAATCTTTTTCTCTGTGTTTCATTGCTCAATTTTTTCTTTCCAAAAAATTGCTTTGACTGCTTTGTATTACTTTTTGAAAGTTAGATGCGCCATTATCTAATTATACATTTAAAATGTTTCTTTTAGGATTCCATTATTGCTATGTAGAAAGTTAGTTATTTCTGAAGATTTATTTTGAATTATGATACTTTGGATTTACAAATTTAACTACCTTGTGATCTGCAAATATGGATACTTTCATTTGCTTTTTCTTGAGATTTATATTTTAAATTTGTTTTTCTTGTCATTATCTAGAACTATTTAAAAATAGAAGGAATTAAAACTACTTTTTTCTCATTGCAAATAATGCTAGTTTCTAGATATATTATTTTTCATATTAGGCAACTAAGTAATATTAGAGTACTGGACTTGGAGTCAGGAAAACCCAAGTTTACATTAGATCTTAGACATTTAAAATTAGCTGTGTAATCTTAAGAATGTCACTCAACCTTTATCTCAGTTTTATCAATTATAAAACAGGTAAAATAATATCACATAGCTCTTGGGATTGTTATGAGGTTCAAATGAAATAATATTTGTAAAGCACTCACCAAAGTATCTGGCATACAGTAGGTATTTAATGAATGCTTGCCCCATTTATGCATGTAATTTTTTTTAGCATCAGTAAGTTATGTATGTTATCAAATTAATGTATCTTTTGATTTAGTTAAAGGTATTTTGGTTGATTTTGTTTTTAATATTGTGATTTATGCTACTTTCCCCCACCCCAATGTTGAAGCTTCTTTGAATCCTTTGGATGTATCCAACTTGATATGGTCAAACACTTTTTTGTATTTTTTCTGCATTATTTTTAGTTAAATTTTTTATTTTTGGTTTTAAAAAATTGGCACAGTTGATAGAGCACCAGCCCTAAAGTCAGGAAGACCTGACCTCAGACCCTTAACACTTCCTAGCTGTGTAATCCTGGGTAAGTCACTTAACCCCAGTTGCCTCAGCAAAAGAAAAAAAAAGTTATTTATTGTAATAATTTATATGATATTTTTGCTTTCCTTTATGTTTGTTTTAAATATCATTTTTTGCCATTCTTTTAAAGTTATATGCTCAATTAAATTTATCTCTTTTGGTTTTGTTAATGTACACTTATTGACATGATTTTTGCTTTGAGGACTGCTGGAGATTTTCATGAAATTTTCATTTGTTGTCTCTTCATTTTCACTTAGAGAGCTGATTATTTTTATGGCTTGATCTTTGACCCATTCATTATCTAAGTTGTCATTATTTTGTTTCTCTTTAGATTCAAATGTTTGCTTATCATCCCAATAATAATTTATTTTGTTATTGTCTATAAGGAATCTGTGGATTATTTTAGCCTTTTT
>JAJPUD010001848.1:356646-382394 GCA_023553655.1 Myrmecobius fasciatus | reverse complement strand
TTTTTTTTTCTTGTAGATAGGATTTTTCTTGCATAACTTCTCAAGCATTTCAACATTATTAATATGTAGTGGACTTCCTGCCATCTAGGGGAGGGGAGGGGACTGGGGGTAAAATTTGTAATGGAAAGCTTTGTAAAGATCAATGTTGGGAAACTACCCATATACATGTCATACAAATAAAAAGCTTTAAATAAAAAAAATAAAAAAAAAACTGACACTGGAGAAGACAGACTTCTGAAAGAGGAAAATGAAACAATGGAGGGACCATGGGAAAAAGAGGCATACTAGTTCAGTTGATAAGAGTTGTTAACTGGTCCAGCCATTCTAGAAAGCATGCCCAGAAAGCTACAAACTGTGCTTACTTTATATGCTTACTAGATCTATTCCTCCAAAGAAACCAAACAGAGGAAAAAGATATGTATGTTTCAAAAAAGGATACATATGTACATTTATATGGCAGTCCTTTTCATAGTAGTCAAAAATGGAAATAAGGCATCCCACTGGGGAATGACTAAAATTGCAGCATATGAATGTAATGGGATATTACTGTTACTATAAAAAATACAGAAATGGTCAATTTCAAAGGAAACATAAAAGACTTATGAATTGATACAGAGCAAGATAAGCAGAACAGTAATATTATAAGGGAAAATATTTGTGAATTACTTTAGAACTCTGATCAATATAATCGATAAACTATGAGGAAAAAATGATGAATCATGAGATAAAATGAAGAAAGAAAGACATTTTTTGACATGACAAATGTGGACATATTTTCCTACACTAAGTATATATGGAGGAGTTTGTTCTTAGGGTTGGGGGAGGATCTGTCCCCTTCATTTACCCAATGAGGGGAAAGGAGATAGTAGGAGGGATAGATTAATGGAAGGGAAACCACCTTGTTACTTGAAAAATAAAAATGAAAAGAAAAAATTTTTAAAAAGATATCAGAATTTTTCCTGTATCATGAAAGATTATATCAAGATATTTCAAAAACAAGGACATTAATTGTATTGACCTCATTAAAACATTAACAACTTTATTCAGAGCAAAAGAGTTTTTATCATTAAATTTATCTTTTTATTTTTTAACTTTTGTTTTATAGTGCACCTGATAAGAAAACATGTATATCATTTATAAATAAGCATACATATATTAGGGGTGCATGCTCAAAAATGTTTACTGATGTTTACATGATCAATGAAATATAGAAACCACTGCTCTAGATCTCAAAATCATCGGTAGATCCATCCTTTCGCATTCTCATAGAAGTAGGTGACTTTCTCTATTCCACCGTTACTCTAATAACTTCCCTCCTTCGGAACACCTTGTTTCATTAATTACCACCTCCCCCCATGTTCCACCCCAAAAATCTACCAACCGTCTTTACTCTTCTTTAACAGCACACTATACTCCTGCCAAGGAGAATTTTAAGGTAAGGATGTGGTTGTATGTGTATGGATGGGTAAGAAATGATGATGAACAAACAATGATTAAATTGAGAATTTTAAATTAGATTTTCATTTATCTGGATTTGGGTAATAGCTAGGATGCTTAGTGACAGAATACAAAGAGCTTCAAAAATGGGTTAGCATGTCCTTTGCAGCTCATTAGAGCCAGCAAACTATAAAAACACAATGTATAATCAACAAGTTTTATTTAGTAAGGAGTTATAATAATTTTAAAGTTAAGACTAATAGCACTTACATATATTATTTGCTTGGGTAATGCTAAGGCACTTTCTCTGTTTTCCCATCATTCACGTTAGCCACACAGCATCATCTGACACAGTATCATAGATTAGACACCAATTAGTACAACTGCTTAATTTTACAGAGGTCAAAACTGAGGTCCAGGGAGTTAAGTGACTGGCCTAGGTTACAAAGCTATTAAGCAATGGTCAAACTCTGATTTCTGATCAATTAAGTAGTCTTTTCCCCCTCATGTTTCTCACTCTTATTATCTCCAGAATGCTGTAGTCAATGGTGCATAGAAGAGGATACCTTTGCTAAAATACCTACCAAAAAATTCCTATGCACTTATCATTAATCTATTTCTAGATCCTATTTACATAAGGATTTCCTTTTCTAACTATTGCTCAAAATACTCATCTCCCAACTCATCCCCCTTTGCAGTAACTCCTTTGTGGAGTTTTTTTCCAATAAGAATATAAGTTCCCGAGGTCAAAAAATATCTTGTTTTCTTGAATTTATATCCATAGCACTTAGCATAGTAAGTCTTAATAAATGTCTTGCCTCTCTATTCTTGTCTTTACTATTTTGCCTGGCTAAGGCCCTGATTTGGATATTTATGAAGAATTTAATAATATTTCTCTGAGTTTCCAAGGCCGTGTGTGAATCTGCTCCATCTCTTTTTATATTCTGCTCAATTATTTCAGACTATTCATACATTCACTTTTCTTCAGTGATTATAATCTAGCTATAATCCAAAGGCTCAGCCAATTTCTTTTAATTGCCTAACAAGAGACCTGAAACATCAGAAGAGCTTTAATCCTTATTCTTTAATATATGTGATCCTGAGTTGAATGTTTTAACTTCTTTACTCCATGAACTTTTTTCCACAAAAAGGAAAATATGGCATCTGAGACTTGGAATAAACTTTTCAGTACAGTAAGAAAGGGTCCCAGCAGTTCAATATGGAAACCTTTCCTTGAAAATTGTGGATATGGTTTGCAGGACCAAGAATTGTCCTAGGGACTTTTCAGCACAAGTCAAGGTGGCTAATAAATCAAAACAATCTCTAGGATTTACTCTAGCCCAACCTTTTTTTTTTGTCTGTCTGTCTGTCTGTTTGAAATATCTCCTTTTATTTTGCTTTCATTTTCCAATAACATCTTTCCTATCCAAAAAAATTATCCTTTTTAATACAATAGTACAAGTTAAACAAAGTTAAACAAGTTAAACTTCTCTTTTTGTGCCATAAGCAAAAAACAATTGAATATGCAGGGCAAACAGCACAAAACTATTTTTCATAAGCCAAACTTTAAGTTTTGGAACAGTTGAGCCCAAGCAAATGCCATTCTGACAAACCATCACCCACAAGGAGATGCCTTTTGTTTCAAACCCTTGTTTCCAGATGTGCTTATGTTTACAAGGGATCTATTCAGAATCCAAAGGGATACCCACTCAAGGCAGGAGGAAACTACAGTTCATTTCACTTAGAGGGAAGGCACTATAAAATTCCCTGAGTAGCAAAAGAAATGCTCCTTTCATTTGCTCCTGCTCCAAGACTGAAAAGGATCCTCATTGTTCTCACTAGAACAATCTGTGTGTCTGTGGAAGTGGCCAAGCTCCCAGCCCAAAAGCTGCTCTCAACCCCACCAAGGGCGCTTATTTCATGCACAGGAAAAGCCCTGACAAACAGCTTTTATGAAGGGAAATGTGTTCTGTTTCCCGACAGAAAGAACTCTCTGACATGGAAGAGAAAAATGAAAAAGCATAGACTCTCAAGCTTTACCCAAGATAGATACCTGAAGTTTTAGTACTAAAAGAACGGCTAAAGTTTTCTCCAAGAAAAGGTAACAAAGCTGCCAATTATTTTTCAAGATTAAAGCAAAAACCAATTTGCCCTGAGAGTGTTCCAAAAGTCAGACAACTAAGTTCACCAAAATCTTCAGGCCTTCAAGATTCTAAGAAACCTTTTCTAGGTAACCTAGTCCTTACCCATGTCTCCAGAAGCAAACATTTATTTTCCTATGACAGTCACTGCTCTGGGAATTTGTCTACCAGCTAAGCAAAGCTCTTTCTTCAGAAAGACAAATATGAGGGGCTCAAAATGTCAGTGGTATAAATGGAAAAAAATCCTGGCTTCTTTCTTCATCACCAGTATGACCTATAACAGTAATTCCAGAGGAAAGACTAGATAAGCTCTAAGACTTCCAAGTCTTTCTCTACATACTGTCAATAGGACTTCCTAGAGGAAGTCTTCCTTTTTTTTTTTCCTAACCTCTGGAAATTATGATCTAAAAGAAGAAACACAAAAGAAATGTATGAAATGGTACAGAACAAAGTCATTAATTACAAGTATAAAGCAGCATATTTTTATTAAATGCAGTAGAAACATCAGAACATAATTTGAGTCAATATATAGGCATTAATTAAGTTAAAATCTTGAAAATTTATAGAGAGGGAAAGGCAGCTAGATGGCACAATGGATCTAGAGAACTGGCCTCGAGTCAGGAGTACCAGAATTCAAATTCTGTCTCAGCCACTTAATACTAACTAGCTATATGACCCTGGGCAAAAGTCATTTAACCCCAAATGTCTTAAAATGGGAGAAAAAAAAGTATATGGGCTCCCTTTGGGTTTCAAATTTTATTTTTGCTATTTACTTGGAAAGCTACATGACTTTAGAAACTGTAAGATTAAGACATCTGTCTTGTGTACAGCAGGAATAAGGTCTGTCCTACTTTTCTCACAGGTTAAGCCTGCACATACTATACATCAAACTGCTAACCATCTTAGGGAGGGAGGGAGAAAATCTGAAACTCAGAATTTTATTAAAATTAATGCTAAAAATGATATTTACAAGTAATTGGAAAAAACAAAATCCTAATAAAAATAAAATGAGAAATGAAGATAAAAGAACTTTGAAAAATTAAAAGCACTAATTAGATGAAATTTTATAAATCTCCAATATCTGCTTAATAGTTCTGTTACAGTAGAGGGTACAAAAGTAGTATATAACAATGACCTTATGAAATAAACATTGTTATCAGTCTTATTTTATGGATGAACACTGGTTCTGGTCCAATGATGACAGATTTACATCTGGATGAGACTTCAGAGGACATCACGTCCTTATTTTACAAATGAGGACAATAAAAACCAGGAAGATCACATAAGTAATAAGCATCAGAGTGGGGATTTGAATCCAGGTCCTCTTACGTTGGAACCAGTGTTCTTTCTGCTGTACTATATTAGAAACTGAAAGAATTAATTATTTGCTGACAAAGAGCCAGTGTCTAATATGATACTGAATGAAGATCTGCCTGACTCCAATTAAACACTCTTAGCCACTATGCCATGTCTCTTCTGTGTAGTTTTTCACAATCCACCTGCCAAATATTCCTAAAGCATTTAGTCGAGGTATTTCCTTTGTCTCCATTATTCTCTGCTTAATGACATGCTTATCTTCCAGGTGCTACATGCCCACTTTAAACTCCTCCAGAATATAAATTCTTTAAAGGTAGAGGGTGTGTGTCATTCTTATACTACCTTGGCATAAAGTTCAAGGCTCACAAATAGTTAAGTATTTAATAATTGTTTATTGAATTTAATTTAACTGATGGAAACCTTTGAACACAACTTCACATCTAGGTTTCAGGATTTTGATCTAGAAGAAAATGAAAAGATTATATAATCTCACCTCTTTCTCCAAAGCAGAAAAAATCCTATTATATATTTTAGTCTGAAATAAAGCTTAACCTTTAACAATTTTATTAAAACTTATACTTAAAAAAAATTCCCATTAAATTCAGGATTAACAAACTGTGTATACTGCAATTATAATTTGAATTTAGAAGTAGAATGGTCTGTAAGATAAGGAAACAATGCTCAACTGGAGTTCCTTCCGGACCTCTGGGGGCCCATAAAAGATAGTCTCCAGTAGATCCATTTCTGTCAAAAGCTCCCCATATCCCCAGCGTGATCCCAGTTACTTGACAGTGAAAAGACTGTCCTTGCTGCATACACAAACCTTCACTTTTACTAATTACTATATAAGAAGTATTTCCATAGATTAAATCTCTATAAATCCTGTTTGTACAGTGAAATCTCCTTAATATCTAAACAAATAAACTTGTTAAATAAAAGCCTTTCCATAAATGGGATTTTTCAAAAGAAACCTCTTGTTTTAGTAATTGCTGCCCTTTGGGCAGGTTTGTAACAAACACCACTAACTCATTAAGACTCAGCTACTCAATGACTTGGTTACTGAATGAACCCATGGTAGTCAAGGTGACTTGTACAGCCCAAGTATCTTGTGCAGCTGTGGAAGAAAATTACCTTAAGTCATGAAATACATGTAAGCCAGTATGCTGGCTTTTCATTCATGACATTTTCACCATCTAGTTTAGTCGTAACTAAGATGTACAGGCAACCAATTGAGCAAGGTGACAATGAAGTCTTGAGTTCCACTAAAGACGACAGTGCTTCAGAGGCAACTCATCTTGATGGTGCATGCTCCTTTTAGAAATACCTGTGTGTCTGACGATGCTTAATATTAGGCATTGAGTAAGAAGCAATACTTTCCCTTCTCCACCTCCCCCTGCCCCCCCAAAGTAGTATCAAATACTAAAAACCTTATTTCTCCCAATGTTTTAAATGCACCTGAGTCCAGTGTCCTTTCAATTAATCATGCAATGCAGCCTCTTGATAGCAATATAATACAGATAAATCAACAGAATTCACAAAATCTTAAGCACTTTTTTTTATCATATCATTATCTCATGTTATAAAATGGCTTCAATTTCCTCTCATTGCTAACTGAAATGAGCAATCATAGGTTTTTGCATTTTGTATAAGTAGATTTATATTCTGTTGTTATTTCCGACCAATGGTTCTTACATATGTGTGTGTATTATATTATACACATATGCACATCTTTATTTCCACTAGGAATGTCAAAAAAAAAAATTCCCCAGGTACAATACCCCTGAACTCAAAAGAAAAACTTAAGATAGACTGAAAAAATAACTCTTCCTCAGAATTCATAGGCTCTGAGGAGACTGGTTCGAACTTGGTATAGAAACAATATTAGAAATAGCATATTAAATTAGCAAAGTCTTTTAGTTGTTTGTATTGACAATACTATTCCTACTCTCATCTCAGGAAGGAAATAATACTGAATGATACTAGAACCTACCTTTGCTACTGGTCTGGTCTTAGACAAATTCCTTAGTCTGTCTGGAACTCAGATGTCATATATATATAAAATGAAGGGGTTGGATTAGAAGACTTTAAGATGCTTTGTAGATCTAGATTTTAAAATCTTGTTATTATAATATATTCTGGCAATTTACAATTTAACAATAATGGTTTGTTTGTCAAACATCCTCTATAAAGAAAAAGTAAAGTAAAAAAAAAAAGGGAAAAGGTTAAGGATCAAATTTTCAATCTTGAGGAGAAAAACTTTTGAGGATTTTCCTATATTCTCAGGAAAAGTTATCAAACTGAAGCAAAAGATAGTCTTTTTTTTTTAATTAAAGCTTTTTATTTGCAAAACATATGTATGGGTAATTTTTCAACATTGACCCTTGCAAAGCTTTCCATTACAAATTTTTACTCCCTAGTCCCACCCCTCCCCTAGATGGCAGGAAATCTACTACATGTTAATTATGTTGAAATACTTGACAAATCAAATATGTGCATACTTATTTTTACATATTTATCTTGCTGTGCAAGAAAAGTCGGATTTACAAGAAAAAAAAATCTGAGAAGGGAAACACAATGCAAGCAAACATCAATAGAGAGCATGAAAATGTTATATTGTGGTCCACATTTCATATCCCTCTCTCTGGGTGTGCAAAAGAGTCTTAAAGAAAATTGTATTCCAGAAGTTTTAGAAATTACTTTAGGGGAGTAAGGGCTTCTTTAGATACTCTGAACATTTTACTCTTCATGCATCAAAGTCTCATGATCCCAAAATCAGTTTTTTTCTGAAAGAAAAATTCCTCAGGGAAAAAAAAAAATCTGATGAACCTTTCCTTGCCTCTTCCATTCCTTTCTAAGCTTTTAAATAAATATACCTAGTTTTAGCATAGAAAAATGTTCAGTCTTCCAAAGAAACACTCAAATAAAGGAAAGGTACATGGGAACTCCTTTACTCAAAGGATAAAGGTCTTTGTTATGAAAACTTTAGAATTCTAGTTTCACAGAAAAGGAAGAAATAGATTTAAATCACTGAAAAAAAATACTGAAGTTTGACATAAATAAAGCTTTTCTGTCAGGGAGGGTCATTAGGTTCCTTCCACAATTTACTATTAAGAGATGTTTTAAAATATGCATCGGGGTTAGCCATTTTAGAATTCCTTTACGAAATAACTACTTGACTACTTCAGGTCTCCCAGTTTCATAGCTCTTTGCTTCAAGGACATACAAGATCAGAAGTCTGAGCATTCACAAGTAGACTTTATAACTAATTCCTTACCTCTAAGAGCTTTCCCAAAACTGGAATGAACAGAAAGCTAGTACCAATTTAGTCATTTCCCCCCTCTGAAATTCATAAGTTTCCTTCTTTTATCACCACAAATCCTAAACCTAGGCTCTTTCTTCCCCCCCAAAACACCTCAAATATTATAAATATTGCTCCTGAAATACTGAGGAAATCTAAATTCAGAGTTGAAAGGATAAATACTATAATAAGATTTATGCTCACTGTATTATAGCACATCCTGAAATTCAGGCTATGAAGAGGTAGTACACTTGATGGGGTACATATAATTCTAGAGGAACATAAATCACCCTTCAAAGAGTTGCCACATAGAGGAAATTCTAAGATCCTGAAAAATTCTTCTCAGGAAAAACTAATGTTCCCATGGAAAATCCTCATTTCTAAATTTTGGTTCATTTTATGACAGTCATATGTCATACTTAAGACATTTATGACATAATGAAAAGTCATGACTCTGTTGCTTTGTGAGTGATGACAAGCCACTTCTCTCTCTAGATCAGTTCCCTAATTGGTAAAATAAAGGAGATCGATGTCAGCAGATTCAGACTCAAATACATATGGGGGCCACTAAGCAAAAGAATCCCTGCAGGCTATATACTTAGAAAAAACACATGTTACTTTTATCTGTGCTTTACTGTATTTTTATTCATTTTGTTAAATATTTCCCAGCTGCACTCAAAAGTATTGTAGGATACAAGTCTGACACCTGTGGAATAGATGATCTCTAAGAACTCTTCCAGCTCTAAATCTACAATAAGTAAATTCATGGTTCTTCATCATGGAGATGAAAAAGAAGAAAACCTGAAAAGTGATCACCCTCTATAAACCCTGGCTTCAAAGCCCAAAAAATAGAAAATTCTTTCCATGAGACAAGCAGATTCAATAAAGCAGGTGTAAAAACCAGATTTTTCACATTTTGACAAGCTAAAAATAAGAAGTCAATGATTCCTCATGACATATACAAAAAATTTCCTCTCCTTAAAATGTTATTAGATTATCTTTTTTGTGTATTAAAGGAGCAAATTTTCCAACTTTTTGGTTTCAGGGCTTCCTCACACTCTTACAAATTACTGAGGAATCTAAAGAGGCTTTGTTTATGCGGCTTATAACTATAAATATTTACTATAATAAAAATTAAGACTGAAAAAATTTAAATATGTATTAATTTAAAAATAATAATAAACCCATTACATGCTAATGTAAATTTTTTTAAAATAATAATTTAGTGAGAAGAATGGCATTGTTTTATGTATTTTTTTTTTTTTTGCTTTTTTTTGCTGAGGCAGTTGGGGTTAAGTGACTTGCCCAGGGTCACACAGCTAGGACGCATTAAGTGTCTGAGGCCAAATTTGAACTCAGGTCCTCCTGACTTCAGGGCTGGTGCTCTATCCACTGCGCCACCTAGCTGCCCCAGTTTTATGTATTTTTGAATATCTTTTTAATACCTGCCTTAAAAAAAAATAGCTGAATTCTCATATTGCTTCTGCATTCAATCTGTTGGGATGGGTTTTTTTGGATAAAAATATAGAGAAAATTTGGCCTTAAAGAGACATGTAATTAGAAAAGGAAAAAAATATTTTAATGGGCAAATAACATTTTACTATTATTGTGAAAATAGTTTTGACTTACAGAAGCCCCTATAAGAATCTTGAGGATACATCCCAATCACATTTTTGAGAACTGTTGACTTAGAGAAACTTGGAAGCTTTGTAGTTATCAGAAGGACATTAAAAGCTGCTAGATCAAAGACAAAAATGAAACAAAAAACCAAAAGTAGTATCAGGAAAATCTCGCTCATTTTTACCATACAAATTCAATCTCACCTTAATTATTTCTCCATTGGAAGCGATTAAATCTGTTGGAATGGCAACTCGAAATGAGCGACCTACCACAGCTATGCCATCTGGAATGCCCACAACAGCTGGGATAGTCTCTCGAAGATCAGAAAGCACTGAATGCATTGATGCTTCTAACTGGTTTTCCCAGTCCCTTACTACTTCAGAGGGTTCACTGGGCCAGTGGGACTGAGCCGAAGTAATCATTAGAAGAATAAAAAAGGTCCTTCCCCAAAGAGGGGACAGTAGTACAAATCCAACAGTCATACTCATTACAATTTCCAATTATATTAAAGCCAAAAATTGTAGGACACTGGCCAACAATGTGGAGCAGATTCTATTATCTCAGCTTTGGCACACCTGTTCCATCCCAGCAGGTCTTCAAAAACTGAAAGGAAAAAAAAAAAGAAATTTTGATCAACATCAGAATACAGATTTTGTCTCACATAAGCAAGAAGGCTATCAGTAACTCATGACTACATAAGCATTCATTACTACAACTCATTGAGCTTACACTTAAGTTCACTTTGATTCATTTCCAAATATCCTTGATTTCACCAGTGAGAGAATTACTATTAACTAAAGCAAACAGTAATCCCACCATGTCATAAAATAGAGCTGATAACCCTTTCTGAATTTAGCTTGATTAGTTATATGAAGACAACCCCATATTCTAAGTCTTTGCAATTTGGTAAAACTTTTATGAACTTGGACTTCCACTGATAAAAAAAAACCTTTGAGAATCCATTTAGTTACAACACCAAGAAGAGAGATCAAAAAAGGGACTACAGAGGAGAACTTTCAACTTTACAGGAAAATAATTTTATTTTCGCTCTGACAACAAAAAGACTATGAGTCCTCTAACTGATTTTCTCAGGCTTCAGTGGACCATTAGAAACCGAGCCAAAGCAATCATTAGTAGAAAAACTTTAAAAATCCTCTCCAAAGAGGGGATAATAGCACAAATCCAAACAGTTATTGTAGTCAAAAGGTACTTGGCTACCAATGAAAAACTTTTCTAGGTTAAGATCTTTGTAGCAGAATTAAGAATAAGTTCTAGGAATTGTGTTTGGTCATTGTGTTGATCAGAGTTACTAGGTTCTTTGACTTAACAACATTGTGACTATAACTTGTCTTTGTATTCTCCACAGCTGTGTAACCCAAATGTATAAACTATTAAATAATAAACTCTGAGACTTTGACTTTGTATTCTCCAGAGTAATGTGACTGAAAAGTGTAAATTGTAATATTATGGTTATATAAATTATTCTCCAAGTTGACTTCATTCTGGATCAGTTTTTACAAGTCTTACCAGGTTTCTCCGAAAACATCCCAGCCATCAATTTCTTACAGCACATCACATATATTATTTATCAGCCATTCCCCAATTGATGGACACCTCCCTCAGTTTCTAATTCTTTGCCACTACAAAAAAGAGCTGCTATTAATATTTTTGTGCATGAATCCTTTTCCTCTTTCTTTGATCTCTTTATGGTAGAGACCTAGTGACAGTATCATTGGGTATGCACAGTTTGTCCTTTGAGCATAATTCCAAACTGCTTTCCAGAATAGCTAGACCAATTCACACCTACAATGCACTAATATGTTTGTTTTCCTCACAGATCCTTCCAGCATTTGTTATTTTCCTTTTTTTTTTTTTGGTCAGGTTGTTCAATCTTGATGGGTATGAGATGAAACATCTTGAGTACTACCATTAAAGATCAAACTCATCTGCCCCAGAAATAAGATTTAGAGTCACAGAAAGTATCTGCACAAGGAAATTCTAACAAAAGGTTTATCTTTGGGATACAGCAGGGAAGCAATGGTAACCTTATATAACAATAATGTACCAGAAAAGAAAGTGAGTAGGATCACTCATTAGATGATGAATGATCAAAGGATTTGAACAAGTAGTTTTCAAAAGAAGACATGAAACTATCAATAACCAAATGAAAGACTGCTCCAAGTAACTAAGAAAAACATTTCCCCTCATATCATATGGGCAAAGATAACAAAAAAAAATTACAGAAGTTGGAGGGGATATAGGAAGACAGACATATTAATGAATGCAATGTTCAAGAAATTATGACTGAGCCAATTGTTCTGAAAAATGATTTGGAATACACTGGAAGTTTCAAACTGTGGCAGGATAACTTGTTTTTTTTCCCCCTTTATTAAAGCTTTTTATTTACAAAGCATATGTATGGATAGTTCCCCAGCATTGATCTTTACAAAGCTTTCCGTTACAAATTTTTCCCCTCTAGTCCCCACTCCTCCCCTAGATGGCAGGAAATCCACTACATGTTAATCATGTTAAAATATTTGACAAATCGAATATATGTATGCATATTTTCACATTTATCTTGCTGTGCAAGAAAAATTGTATCTACAAGAAAAAATCTGAGAAAGGAAACACAATGCAAGCAAACATCAACAGAAAGCATGAGAATGTTATGTTGTGGTCCACATTTCATACCCCTCTCTCTGGGTGTATATGGCTTTCTTTACTGAACAATTGGAACAATGAAACATTTCATTGTTGAAGAGAGCCATGTCCATCAGAATTGATCATCATATAGTCTTGTTGTTGCTGTGTATAATGCTCTCCTGATTCTGCTCATTTCACTCAGCATCAGTTCATGCAAGTCTCTCCAGGTCTCTCTGAAATCATCCTGTTGGTCGTTTCTTATAGAACAATAATATTCCATAACATTCATATACCATAATTTATTCCACCATTCTCTAATTGATGGGCATCCATTCAGTTTCCAGTTTCTAGCCACTACAAAAAGGGCTGCCACAAACATTCTTGCACATGTGGGCCCCTTTCCCTCCTCTAAGATCTCTTTGGGATACAGGCCCAGTAGAAACACTGCTGGGTCAAAGGGTATGCACAGTTTGATAACTTTTTGAGCATAGTTCCAAATTGCTCTCCAGAATGGTTGGATCACAATTCCACCAACAATGTATCAGTGTTCCAGTTTTCCCACATCCCCTCCAACATTCATCATTATCTTTTCCTGTCATCTTAGCCAATCTGACAGGTGTGTAGTGGTACCTCAGAGTTGTCTTAATTTGCATTTCTCTGATTAATAGTGATTTGGAGCACCTTTTCATATGACTAGAAATAGTTTTAATTCCATCATGTGAAAATTGTTCATATCCTTTGACCATTTATTGGAGAGTGGCTTGAATTCTTATAAATATGAGACAATTCTCTATATATCTTGGAAATGAGGCCTTTATCAGAACCCTTAAATGTAAAGATGATTTCCCAATTTATTGCTTCCCTCCTAATCTTGTCTGCATTAGTTCTGTTTGTACAAAAACTTTTTAACTTAATAGAGTCAAAATTATCTATCTGGTGTTTAATTAAGAGTTCCAGTTCTTCTTTGGACATAAATTTATTCCATCTCCACAGGTCTGAGAGGTAAACTATACTATGTTCCTTTAATTTGCTTATAATATCACTTTTTATACATAAATCATGAACCCATTTAGATCTTATCTTGGTATGTGGTCTTAGGTGTGGGTCAAGCCCTAATTTCTTCCATACTACTTTCCAATTTTCGTGGGTCAAGCCCTAATTTCTTCCATAATACTTTCCAATTTTCCCAGCAGTTTTTATCGAATAGTGAGTACTTATGCCAAAAGCTGGGGTCTTTGGGTTTATCAAACACTAAATTGTTATAATTATTGCCTAGTTTGTCCTTCGATCCTATCCTATGCCACTGATCAACTACTCTATTTCTTAGTCAGTATCAAATGGTTTTGATGACCGCTGCTTTATAATATAGTTTTAGATCTGGCACAGCAAGGTCACATTCAGGCAGGATTGTAACAACACTATGAACAATAGTTAAAAAAGAAAACCCACTTAGAAATACAGTCCCACTGTCTGTTATGATGAATCTTTAAAGACAGTTGAACTCAATACTAATGAATTTTAGATATGAAGGAAACAGATTTCAAAGAGTTCAGAAGAAGAATAAGGAATAACCCATTGATTAAAATTCTACAGAAACCAGTCCAGGACAATTAGGAAACTCAAGAATAAATTTCTAAAGGCACAAATAGAAACAATTATTATGAGGAAAAAAAAGTTACAAAAAGAACAGTGTAGATTGTTCAAGGAACTTACCAATCAAATTAAATTTTAAAAGGACATAACAGAAGATGGAAGAACAAGTAAAAGGATTTTTTAAATGACACAATGCTAATATTGCTAAATCTCAAAACAAGCAGACTTGCCAAGGAAAGCTAAAGAAAAGAAAAGGTTTTTTAGCTAAGAAAGATAATCAAATAAGGGCTGGACTACTGTTTTCAAAGGATAAGGCAATGAAAACTGACAAAGAAAAGAGATGAGGCTCATTTCTTATTTGGCTAGTTTTCCATGCCAAGAAAAGGACTTTCATTGGAAAAGCAAAATGGCTTAACAGTTGATTTAACAGATAAGTAAAATGAGCCATAGTTGATGATTACCTGACCCAGATGATCTACATCCTCAGACAATGAAAGAACTAGCAGATGTGATTGCTTAAACTACTCTGTGACAGCTGAAAGATCATGGAGAATGGGATGGGTATCACTGGATTTGGAAAAAGGTGAATATTATCTTGATTTTTTTTTAAAGGATAGAGTCTGCAAACTCTAGGCCAGTTAGCTTGACTTTGAGTACTAAGGAAAGGATTAGTGTATATCATTAAAAAGATAGTTCGTAACCATGGAGAAAAAGAAAACAGTGATTACCAAGAGTCAGCATAGTTTCATTTAATCTAATTTCCTTTTTTTGGACAGGATTAAGGAATAATGTAGCTATAGCTTACCTAAATTTTAACAAAAACTGATACTATTCTTTTTTTTTTTATTGTTTATTCTTCATTTTTATTTTTTATTTTTTATTTTTTTAAAGCTTTTTATTTGTATAACATATGTATGGGTAGTTCATTGATCTTTACAAAGCTTTCCATTACAAATTTTACCCCCAGTCCCCTCCCCTCCCCTAGATGGCAGGAAGTCCACTACATGCTAATAATGTTGAAATGCTTGAGAAGTTATGCAAGAAAAATCCTATCTACAAGAAAAAAAAAAAAAAGAATCAGAGAAAGGCAACACAATGCAAACAAATGTCAGTAGAGATCATGAAAATGTTATGTTGTAGTCCATATTTCATTTCCCTCTCTCTGGGTGTATATGGTTTTCTTCAGTGAACAACTGGAACTGGTTTGAGACAATTCTTTGTTGCAGAGAGCCATGTCCATCAGAATTGATCATCATGTAATACTGTTGTTGCTGTGTATGATGATCTCCTGGTTCTGCTCGTTTCACTCAGCATCAGTTCATGCAAGTCTCTCCAGGCCTCTCTGAAATCGTCCTGCTGGTCGTTTCTTACAGAGCAATAATATTCCATAACATTCATATACCATAATTTATTCAGCCACTCTCCAATTGATGGGCATCCCTTCAGTTTCCAGTTTCTAGCCACCACAAAAAGGGCCGCCATAAACATTCTTGCACATGTGGGGCCCTTTCCCTCCTCTAAGATCTCTTTGGGATATAGGCCCAGTAGAAACACTGCTGGGTCAAAGGGTATGCACAGTTTGACAACTTTTTGGACATAGTTCCAAGTTGCTCTCCAGAATGGTTGGATCCGTTCACAATTCCACCAACAATGAAACTGATACTATTCTTATGGAAAAGATGAAGAGATGGGAAATATATGGCAATATAGTTAGATGGATTCAGATCTGTTTGAATGGACAGACTCAAAGAGTAGGCAATGATAGCTTGGTATCAACTTGGCAGAACTCTTTGGAGTAACATCCCTTGTTTGTGAGCTTGAGCCTGTGCTGTTTATCACTGTACTCTGCCTTACTCAAATCTCACTGTTGACCTAGGATACTGTGTTAAATTTTACTCACAACAGTTAAGAAAGGATACAGAGAAATTACCACATTCAGGAGAGGAAAACTAAGAGCCGTTGGCCTATAGAAGTAAAGACTAGGAAGTGGGGAGAAGGAAAGAGATAGGGGTGAGGATGTGATAGTTATCTTCAAGTATTTGAAGGGCTGTCATGTAAAAAAGGAAGTAGATTTGTTTTGTCGTGTCCCAGAAGATAAACTAGGAACAATGGGCAATAGCTGCAAAGAGACAAACATTATTTCAATTCAGAAAAACTTCTTAATCAGTGCTGTGTATGTGTGGAGAGGGAGAGAGGGAGAGAGGGGGTGAGAGGGAGAGAGGGAGAGAGGGAGAGAGAGATTCTAGATATATTTCACGGAGCTGGATGACTGTTGAAATCATCTTCAAAATCTAAAATTTCATTGTTCTGACTCCAGATGACATCTCTGGTGGGGCACATATTTTCAACATAATCAACATGCTGCTTTATTCAATCAGGCCTTTATTGAGTGTATACTACATGCCAAATACATGTAGCATTGGGGAGACAAAGATAGAAACAAACTATAGTTTGAAAGAGCTATCTTCCTAATGTAAGACATAGCAATTCAACTTGCTTACTCTCTCTCCTAAATCTCCTAAAGCCTGTTTATACAGTTCATTTGCAGTATCTGCTCAATTTATATGTATCAATAGAACAACTTTTCAGGCTATATATATATACACACAAATATATATATGCAAATACATATTGGTCAAAAGCCATTCTTCATCAACTTTTCTTGTGTTTTCTTAGCCTACTTGCTACACTGGCTCCTACAGTTGAGAATAAAAGAAAGGTCCCTAATATATTAGAAGGATTTCTGAACAAGAATCACACAAAAAGGCGTATATGGATTGTGTTCTGCATCAGGGAAGCGGTTATCCACTTGTTCTTTATGCTATTCCCTTCCATTAATACAAATAATTGAGGAATGACCACACTACATTATTGACCTGTGTTATCTTAGAAAAAGTCAATCTCTTTGAGCTTCAGTTTCCTCAACTGTAAAATGAAGAGATTAGATTAAGTCAGAGGTATCATACACAAAGCAGCATATGCAGCCTTAGTCATTGAAATATAACTGGGAAATATTTAACAAAATAAATAACTACACAATAACACTGAGTTGTCCTCCTAAGTGGTTGGCCCTCATTTCTACCTCATGTAACACTGCTGGACTAGATGATTTCAAAGGCCCTTTTCATGTCTGAACTGCAAGTAACATGATGATAAGCTATAAATAAAGTTTATATAACCCCAAATAAGCCTCTATGTTACTCTCCCAAACCCAAATACAATCAATATACTATTTAGTTGGTACCTAAAATTGAATAGCTGTCCCACCAAATAGTAATAGGATTATTCTGAAGGCTTTTCCTTCACTAAACAACACTCACAAGACACACCCTGACCTATAAGAAATAGCAGTTCAGCCTGCTGCCTGGAAAATCACCAACTCAGTGTCTATTTCATACAAGTGACTAAGTACCCTGAATTTAGCAAGCAAAGAAGGGAGGGGCAGAATTTAGCTAACTCCACAGTCTTCCAAAGAGATAAACTTTCTGCACACTTGGCAAAAATGAGTCCTCCTGCATCTGTTTTGTTTTGTAAGCAAGGGCAGAATCTTCCTATGGAAAGCATATACAATATAGTCTATCAACACACCACCATTACTGCTGTCCCAGCCTCCACTCACTGGAAGTACTTCCATGAGGATTTTGTGGATGTATATAATAATGTCCACTTATATGTAGAACACTTGAGGAGGACAAAAGGGTGAAATTTAGGGCTATTTAACCTGACAGTAGGTTTTTTAGGTAGGCAGAGTCAATTGCATTTAAAATCAAATGCAAATTACCAAAAGGCAAACATCTTCATATACTTCCTACTCCAGTATCTTACATGCAAAAAGGTACTAAATTAAATAAAGGCAATATTTCCAATTCAAATAGAGTACTCATTTGCCCAGGGAATTCTTTCTCTCTGATACCATGGATTACAGATGTGACTGTGCTCCTTTCAGACTCAATCACTGCCAAGTAAGAGATTATTACATCATTCAGGAACCTCTCAAAGAGCTACCCAAAGTTGTAACCCTATAGATCAAGCATAGTTCAAAACATTGTGCAGCCACATTTACAAAGTATTTTTCCAATATAACCTAAAAACGTCATATTTCAAAAGAAGAGTTAAAGGTATTGGAATGTGTAAAAAACAAAACAAAACAAATTCCAGGACAGGAAATTTTGAGTAAAATATGCAATGCAGCAAACTTCCAGATAAGATGCCAAGAAACTCCTTAGATAAGATATAAACTTTAAAGGAAATATAGGGAAACAACTACTCAAGATGTTAAAAAGTACAAACAAAAGGATTTTCTGGGACTGATTGGTACAGTCAAAGGAATAAACTTTTTTTTGGGGGGGGGGTTTTTTTTTTTTTTTTTTTTACCATTTCTCCTCTCGCTTCCCCCACAAACTGTCAAAAGTCAAAGAAAATAAGTATACAGGAGAAGCTATGCCATATGTAGGCCAACAAGCCTTAAAAGCCATTAAGAAATCAACTTCAACTAGCACAGAGAAGGACTTTGTGACTTCATGAAGACTATAGCACCAGTAGAACAATAAAAAGCAAAAATACACTGACTACTGAAGACTGGACTTCTCAACACTGAAATATTAAAAGGAAATTGTAAATAATCAAAGATACAAAGCACAATATAGAGAAGAACCTGAATATAGGTTAAAAAACACCCCTCTAGCACTGACTGTTACCAGGCACAAACATTATAAAAATATCAAATTACCTTAAATATTCCAGTTGATTTTTCTAAGAAATCATAAAAAATTATGAGAACTATAATGATCTATAATCATAAAAATAAAACATACTTCTACTTCTAGAAGTATGAACAAAACAAAACAAGTCCTAATTACACATTAAGTAACAACTGGGCATGTTCCAAAGCAGGGTTCTTATTCTTTTTTTGTGTTAGGAAGAGTTTTGTTAAATCCATGGACCCCTTCTCAAAATTTTTTTTGTCAATTAATAATTGAAGAAAATGACATTCCATTGAGAAATTAGTAAAAATAACAGCTCTCAGATTGGCTAAAATGACAGGAAAAGATAATGGTGAATGTTAGAGATGTGGGAAAACTGGGACACTAATACATTGTTGATGGAGTTGTGAATTGATCCAACCATTCTGGAGAGCAACTTGGAACAATGTCCAAAGGGCTATCAATCAGTATATAACCTTTGATCCAGCAGTGGCTCTACTGGATCTGTATCCCAAAAAGATCATAAAAAAAGGAGAAAGGACAAGTACAAAAATGTCTGTAGCAGCCCTTTTTGAAAACTGAAGCCCATCAGTTGGGGAATGGCTGAATAAATAATGCTATGGAATACTATTGTTGTATAAGAAACAATCAGCAGGATGATTTCACAAAGGCCTGGAGAGACTTATGTGAACTGATGCTAAGTGAAGTGAGCAGTGCCAGGAGATCATTGTGCATAGCCACAAGATTATGTGATGATCAATTCTGATGGACTTGGCACTTTTCAACAATGAGGTTATTCAGGACAATTCCAATAGACTAGTGATGGAGAGAAATCATCTGCATCCAGAAAGAGGATTGTGGGGACTGAATGTAGATCACAACATAGTATTTTCACCTTTTTCTGTTGTTGTTTTTTTCCTTTTTTTTCCTTTTTGATCTGATTTTTCTGATGCAGCATGAGAAATGTAGAAATATAGAAGAATCACACATATTTAACATATATTGAGATTACTTTCTGTCTAGGGGAGGGGGTGGGAGGAAGGGAAGGAGAAAAAATTAGAATACAAGGTTTTGCAAGGGTGAATGTTGAAAACTATCTTAGTATATATTTTGAAAATAAAAAGTTATTATTTAAAAAAAGATGTTAGTGAAAATAAAGATGTAATTTTTTTCCCATCCAAGTTCAAAACACCCTGCATTAAATTAGAAGTCCATGAACCTCAGAGATTAAGAATTGTTTACTATACAAAACTGGTAGCTAACAGTTAATTGGAGAAGCCCATACACACAGCAGAGAACAATTAAGTGATAAATTGTGAGATTTGGGTAGTAATGATAAAGTATAACAGGCTTCACTGTGGGCTAGAGCTAAGGCAAACAGTTCATCTGGGAGTCAACCCTAGGAGTAGAAACAAAAAGGCAACATAAGGTATTACAATATTTTCTATAAATCCCAAAAAATTCTACTCTCTATGACTTGGAGGTATTTGCTTTTTAATTGATCTGTACATTATAATCTCCAAAGAACTACAAAACCATACAGATAGCCTTGTGAAGGTTCTAGGAAGAATAGTTAGGAAAAGGTGAAGGAAGGTCAGCAGATGGGAGAGCTCAAAGTCAAGAATTTATTAGGTACCTATTATATTCCAACTCTTATTATTAGGTGCCTATAATGTGCCAAGAGAGAAATTCGACAGAGATCAAATGAGAGCTTGGGGAGAGACAATGGCATGTTTCTAGGTAGTAGGTAAGCGCCAGTAGAAAAGGAAAAAACTACATAGAAGTCACAGAATGGGGATAGATGGGGAGATGATCTATTGGAGAAGATGGGATGGAATGGGATCATTTGTGAATCATAGAGGGGTTTACCTTGGAAAGGAGAAGAGCTACTTATTCACATGAGAAGGAGCTGCAAAAAGGTATCTGAGTGATACCTTTTTCTGAGATGAGGAAAGGGGAAAAGAAGCAGCTCTCAGTGAAAAGGCCCAATTTTCAGTGAAACATGCAGCAAAGTTCTCACCCAAGAGGGTAGGGGCACAGAGAGCCATGGAAGGTTTGATCAGGGATAGAAAAATACCTGTGGTGAATAAAATAGTGAAACAAGAAGATACAGAAGGATTGCCTTGGTATATATTGCCTGGTAATAGATATACTGGATCCATGAAAAAAACAAGTAGAAGACTATTACAATTGATCATGACAGTCTAAACCGGAGTATTATCCATTCGAATGGAGAGAAGAGGGCAGAAAAACTATGGAAATAGAACTGACAAGATTTGGTAACTGACTACAGTTACTTTAATTAAATTTTTGAAGGCAGAAAGGAAGGAAGCCAGCACTGAAGCCTTGTTTGCTGCCTATATAGTGCACCACTTTTACCTTAGGGGAGAGGATGAGTATCAAATCCCTTAGAAATGAAGCAGTAATGTAGGAAAGAAAGCCTTTTTTGCTAACTTCATAAGCCTTTCTAGGCCAAGGGATAATATGCCTTCTCCCTTTTCCTATCCCTAAGTTCATGGCACAAGATCTATACTACATTACCATCAGCTTATATTTATTCATGTAGCATGCTCCAACCATATTATGAGATGCCCAATGAAAGCTCAATCAATCAGTTTACAATTATTAAGCACCTAATATGTGCCAGGCACCATGCTAAATGTTGGGAATACAAAAAGAAGCAAAAGACAATCCCAGCCTTCAGAGAGTGAGAAGAGAATATGTAAACAAATGTATACAAAAAAAGCTATATATAGGATAAACGGGGAAAAAAATGAGAAAAAGCACCAGAATTAAGTGGGGTTAAAAAATACTGTAGACAATGAGATTTTATTTGAGGCTTAAAGGAAGCCAGGGAAGTCAAGTCAGCAGAGCTAAGGAGGAAGAGCATTTCAGGCTTGGAATAGGAAGAGAAAAATGTCCAAGAGTCAAGAGACAGAATTATCTTTTTTGTAGAATAGCCAGGAAAACAGTGTTCCTGGTCAGTGTCATATTAGTAGAGGGCTAAATCATGAAGTGTTTTGGATGCCAAACAGAATTTTTATATTTGAACCTAGAAGCAACAGGGAGTCATTGGAATTTATTAAGAGAGTGCTATGGTTGGACGGCATTTTAAGAAAATCATTTCAGCGACTGAATGAAAGGAATTTGTTGAATATGGGAATGAGATGGCTGGACCTGTATTTTAGGGAAATCACTTTGATATTTTTGGTATCCTAAATGGAGAATGGATTGGACCAGGGGGAGAATTGAAGTAGGCAAAACCACCAACAGGCTATTACAATAGTATTAAGTGTGGAGTAATGAGGGGCCATGCTAGAACACTGGTTGTGTCAGAGAAAAAGGGATGTATTTGAAAGATATTGCAAAGGTGAAATCAAAGGCCTTGGCTATAGCTTGAATATGAAAGAGAGTGAGGAATCCAGAATGACTCCTAGAATGTGAGCCTTCGGGGCTGGTAGGATAATGTTACCCTCTACAGTAATTAGTGGGGAGTGGGAGAGGGGTGTGTTTAAGAGAAAAGAATGGAATTTGTTTTGAAAATTGTTTTGAAATGCTTAGTTTCAGGAGTCTCCTGGACATCAAGTTTGAGAAAAATGTAGTTGGAAATGTGAGATTAGAGGTCAGTAAAAAGACTGGGACCGGAAAGGCAGATGAGAATCATCCACATAGAGATGGTAATTAACTCCATGGGACCTGATAAAATCACCCAGAAGAGCCATGTAGAGGGAGGAAATCTTGAAGTAGGGCCCAGAAGACTAGAGAGGTGAACAGTTAAAAGGCACAATCTGGAAGAGGATCCTGGGGGGGAGAAAAAAAAAAAGGCGGCAGAAAAGCAGTAATCAGATAAATGGGCAATTCAGATAGGGGCAGTGAATAGAGCACTGTGCTTGGAGTCAGCTCATCTTCCTGAGTTCAAATCTTGTCTTGGACACTCACTAGATGTGACCCTGGGCAAATCACTTAACCCTGTTTGCCTTGGTTGCCTCATCTATAAAATAAACTGGAGATGCAAGTGACAAGAAAATCCCGGGGGTGACAAAGAGTCAGACACAACTGAAATTACCAAAACAGCAGATAAATAGGAAAATCAAGGCAGAATGGAATTCCAATCAGGGAGAAGAGTAGTAAGGATTGAGAAAAGGCCACTGGATCTGGCAACCAAGAAAGAAATCACTGGTAAGCTTTGCAGAAAACAATTTCAATGGAATAAGGTCAGAAACCAAACTGTCAGGAGCTAAGAAGAGAGGGAAAGGGCAAGAGGAGGCAAGTGAAGGAACAGAAAAACAAAGGATGAAGGATAGTCTCTTGCCAACAAAGCAGGTGTTGCTGAGGGCCCAGGAGAAGGGCCTAGAGGTTAGAGGGTGAAGGGGATGGGGAATGAGATGAAAGATACAGCTGGGTATGCACATCACTGAATGCAGGAGACAGGGCTGGAGGGGAACTATTGATGATAAGATGGGAGGACCTTACTTCTCTTCTCTTCCTTCCAAAAAGGGCGATTACAAAGGAAAAGAAACCAGAGAAAAAGAAGGCCAAACCAGCAGGAAAAAAGAATTCAGGAGAAAAAAGTCCATCCCCACCTCCCCTTCTTTTTCCTCTTCCCTCAAAGGACAGGAAGGCCTGCAGTCAAAGCAGAGGCTGCTCCTCTGCTCCTGAGGTTCTCTCCACAGCTGGCGGAGTAAGCTAACAGAAGGAGTTGAAGTTACCTTGTGCTGGCACAGAAGGAAGGTGGCAGGCCATGCCCCCAGTCACCTTCCCCATAGGGATACATCATACTCAGCAGAAAGACACAAGTTATATCCTCTTCTTGGATATCTTCAAGAATATCTTTAAATAAAATAAAAATAATAAAAAATAAAAAATAAATAAAAATATCTTTAAAAATATCTTTGGCAAATAAGGAAACTGAGATTCAAGGAATTTAAGTGGCTTTTCCCAAGGTCATACCACTAGTAAATGGCAAAATTGTGATAAGTTCCTCAAATTCTTGTCGGTTTAACCACTCTATGGAGATATTTCTAACTATATTCTCTCCTGAAACTTGGTGATTTTCTCAGTGATGAAGAAGCAAAAAAAAAAAAAGAAAAGAAAAAGAAAAAACTCAATTCATGTCAGAAGACATTTAAATGATTCACTATTTAAATGTTTAGATGAGGGGTTCTTAGTCTAAAGGCCTTTGAATTTGTTTTATGTTATTTTGTTAACTATGTTTCAATATGATTAGTTGCTTTTATTCTTATATATTTTATGCATATTAAACTCTAACAAGAGGATCTATAGGTTTCACCAGACTGCCAAAGGAGTCCATGACACAAAAAAATATTAAGAATTTCCAGTTTAGATGAAAGATGAAAATAAATAGCCTCTGATCTCAAGGGAGTCTGATGTAAAGCATCCTGGACTGAAAACACAAGTCTCCTAGACAAACTGATCCATCTCTGACAGAGAGAAAGAGACTCAGTTTCCTCATCCATAGCAGAAAGTCAGCGAACATTTATCAAATGCTATACACCAAGTACTGAACTAAGCATTGATCATACAAAGAATGCTTCTCCCCACCCCCTCCAAAAACACTATTGTCCTTGTCCCAAGAAACTGAAAGTCTAATAGGAGTACAACATGTAAATAAGTAGGTACATGTAGATACACACACAGAGAAAGAAATAGAGATAGATAGATAGATAGATAGATAGATAGATAGATAGATAGATAGATAGATAGATAGAGATAGATAGATATGGAGAGGAGACAGAATAAGAATCTCAAAGGGGAAGACACTAGTAGTGGGGGAATCTTGGAAAGGCTTTCTTTAGAAAATAGAATTTGATTTAAATCTTGAAGAAGATAGAGAAGAGGAAGGTAGAGCTGGAAAGAGGGGAGAACAGGAAATAGCTAGACTTAAGTAACTTTTATATGGCAAGTCCTTAAAAGGTATGCATGTTATCTCATTTGATCTTCAATCAAAAAACAGGAATGAAGAGATGAGTATAAATGGAGATGAAGAGTGAGAGGGGAGAACAGGAGTAAGAAATATCCTCTCCAAGACTAAGAGAAAGGGAGAACAGGAATGAATGTGAGGAGAGCAGGAAAGAAGGAGGAAAGGTTGTACTGATCAACACCGTTTGATGAGGGCCTAGATGGTCCATACCTATATAATTCTTATTGTTCTATTTGTCAGTTCCAGAACTTATTTCCTTAAGCAGTAACTGTCAAAAGCAGTAAGACAGAAATAGACAACAACCCATTCTACCCCCCAATTCCAATCATACAATACAATAAAGCCATCTACTACTGTTTGATTTTATTTCAAATTATGTAATTATGAAACTTTTTAATTTAAATTTTTGTGAAGGTAAACAAGCTACAAAGAATTTTTAAGTAATTGTGGCTAATTTTGATTATTCAATAGCTCATACAATACTCCCTAAAAAATAGATAGGGTACCTCTAATGTTCCCACTAAACAGCCATAGAGAGTGACAGAGATTATGGACAGAGAACTGGAATGGACCTCAGAAATTTAATCCAATAATCTAGTATTCACATAATTAGGAACTAATTTGGTATTTCTGGATATCTTACTAAAAATAATTCAGAATTTAAAATAATAGTCTGAATAATATAATATTAAATCTTTACTACTTACTATTCTTCCTTCATTTTTAAATGGGTTAAATGATCTTTAAGATCTATTTCCACTGATGCTGAGTGAAACGAGCAGAACCAGGAGATCATTATACACAGTAACAACAATATTACATGATGATCAACTCTGAAGGACATGGTTCTCTTCAACAAAGAACTGTCTCAAACCAGTTCCAATTGTTCAGTGAAGAAAGCCATATATATCCAGTGAGAGGTATATGAAATGTGGACCATAACATAACATTTTCATGTTCTCTATTGATGTTTGCTTGCATTGTTTCCTTTCTCTGATTTTTTTTTTCTTCTTGTAGATAGGATTTTTCTTGCACAACAACTTGTCAAGTATTTT
>JAJPUD010001848.1:310920-356246 GCA_023553655.1 Myrmecobius fasciatus | reverse complement strand
GGAAGGAAGGAAGGAAGGAAGGAAGGAAGGAAGGAAGGAAGGAAGGAAGGAAGGAAGGAAGGAAATAAATGATGGAGGGAGGGAAGGAAGAAAAGAAATTCACTTTGTTGTATCTGCATTATCACTAATTCTAAAGTTGCTTTTCTCACACTTTCAGAAGTGGAGGAAAAAAGAGTTGCCTGGAATTTTTACAGTATCCTCCTAAAGAAATTTTAGAACCATCTCAGTGATTATTCTACTAGTAAGCATGCTGTGAAGCAAAAAAGAAAGGCCCCAGAGCATACAATTGAAAAAACTGGGTCTATTATGGGAAACAATTACATTGTTGCTGAGATTGTAGACTGGTGCAACTTTTTAGGGCACCAAACAAAATAAGTCACAAAATTCATTATTCACTTTGACTCATCAATTTTATCATTAAGATTTTATTCCAAAGACAACATGAAAAGGAAAAAGGATTTATCTGTATAAGAACAATAGCTGTAGTTATAATAGCAAAAAACTGCGAATAATATATCTAAATGATTAGAGAATGATAGAATGACAGCATATTAATGAAGTGGAATAATACAGTGCTATAAAAAGTGAAATATGAAGAGGAAATATGTAAAGACACACACAAATTAAAGATTTTTTTCAAAAAACTACAATACTTTTATCATTCATTTACTTGCTTGTTTGTTAAATGAATAGTAAAATGTATGAGGGTTTTTTATGACCATTCTTTGTTATATACCAATTTTCTGTACATTATAAGTGCTTAACGTTTGGTGAAACAAATTATTTCCATGTTGATTTTTGTTGATGCTTATTAAACTTTATAATTCAAGCCATGCCTAAAACTCAAGTTTCCTAGTTTCCAGTCTAGTGCTCAATCCACTAGACCATGGATCTCAATCGAGGTCAATTTTAAACATCTTGTGTTTTGGGACCTGCTGAAAAAGCACAATTTCTTCAACACTTCATTGAACTCAATACTCTCTTGTTTAAACATTACTCTTGGCCCCTTTGTCTGAAATCTGCCTACAGCCACAAGCAAATCAAATTGACTTTGCAAATATAATTTTGAAGGCTTTAAAAGTTATATTTAAATGATACCAAGACCCAGGATGTTGAATCACTAATACTAGAAGATACAATAAACACAGGGGTGAGGATTGAAAAATTTCACAAGGCTAGGACAAAACCTTTTTCCACATTTGTTCTTTCTTAAACTCTGTGTTTAATAAGTACTGCAAGTAAAAAATTAAATACTTTGAGGGACGTTTACTTGCTCTTCACGCTTTTTTTTTTTTTTCGGATGGGCATTCACAGGAAAGCTAATTGAACTAAATTACTATATCAAGGCACTCTAGATACAGACAAGAACCAAACTTAAACCTTGATGAAAATTTCCAATTATTGCAGCTAGCATTCACTTAACATACACGAAACAGCTACTATGAGCAAAAACCTTGTTCTAAATACTGTGCATAACTTGGAGTATTAGCATATCATTTCTAAACTATATAAATAGTATCTCAACAGACTCTACAGGATCACTGATAAGTGACAAAAGCATATAAACCTAGGGTTCAACAAATTTCCTTTGGACCTAAAATCCTAATTTAAGTTTAGGAGCCAAATTTTTCAGTTTTCAAGGAAAGAAAAGCAAAAGGGGAAAAAATTATGCTCTTATAGATCACACTTCAAACCTCAAGAGACCCTAATTAGTCATTCAGTCCACAAACTGATGTTGAAGATTCTGGTGAATGACCCAAAAAAGAGCTAAGCATATATACAATGAGAATATTTTTCTGAGCTATATATATATTGAATGAATGGAAGGTCTATTGGTCAGGAGTACTACCTGTGACCAAGGCACCTCCCTTACTCCTATTCTTCCTTAAGAAAGAATGAGAAAGAGACAAAATAGATGACTAAGTAGCCAAGAGAGACCCCTATTCTTGGAATTCAACAATTCAACAAACATTAAACCACTAATCAGTAGGAATTGTGCAAGGGGGCAGGATACAAAGACCAAAAAAAAAAAAAAAAAAGCCTTACTCCTAAGGAATCTCTAAACTCAAGGAATAACGCTTTTCTGAAGCAAAGGGGAATTATTTAAGAGTATCATAAATTTAGGGCTGGATCAAACATTAAAGATCATATAATCCAATTTCCTCATTTAAGAAATGAGGAAACAAACCAAAAGATGTTAAGCAACTTGATCATGGGTCACACAGGTTAAATGGCCGATTCAAAATCTGAACCTACATCTGCTGACTCCTGGTCCAATGCTGTTTTATAGCCAACTATAAAAATATGTTAAAGGAGTTAGGAGGGACAGGAGAAGGTAAAAGGCAAATGAACAAAAGCCAAAACTGGGACCAAAAAAAAAAAAAAAAAAAACCTCAGGTAAAAGATAAAACATTTACTAAGTATTTACTATGTACTAAGCAGTTTTGTCTGGCAAGGAGTTGAACAGGAATAGAGAGGGCTGATAAAAAGAAGAGAAAATGAGGGCAAGGATTAGGGGAGTAAATAGAAAGTTTAATAAACCAGTTAGAAGTTACTAGAAGAGAAAAAAATTAAAGACCAATGGCAAGCTTAATTTGATATGGTTTTCCTTTATAGCACAAGAGATTATGTAATAGATGTCACATATCATGATAACAGTTCAAAACCATCTGGTTTCACTAACTTAAGAATGAGAATTGGCAAGGTTAATTAGAATAAAACATTTCCTATTCACTCCTCCCCTTTAACCTCACTAAACTCAAATCTACCAATTATTTTAATCAAAGACCAGAAGTAGAATTTCCTAGGTCTGATTCCATTTCCTATGACTCAGGCCTGAATCCCCACCCAATCCCCATTTACTTCTCTTAGATTGACTCAGTGAATATCTTTATTTCTTCCCTCCTATTGTTTCTGTTAACAATGACCCTGGTTCACAAGCTTTCTCCCTAAAACCTTTTCCCCTTCTACCTTACTATATTACTGCAGAGGACACCGCCATTCTCTCAATCCTTTAGGCTTATAACCAGGTATCGTCCTATCTTCTGACTCCTGAAGATCTCTCTCCTCTCCATATCCAATCTGTTGCCAAGGTCTGTAGATTTTACCTTTGCAAAAATTCTCTAATATCTAGGGGACAAGGTCTACTCACCTCATACCTGGCCTGCTGGTGAGTTGGCCTGCCTCAAGTCTCTACCCATTCTAATCCATCCTTTATTCAGCTACTAAAATGAATTTCTTAAAAGTTCAGGTCCAAATATATCGATCACTTAACTCCAGTGCCCTTATCAACCCCCCAAGTTCAAATATAAGGATATTCTGGCATGCAAAGTCCTTCATAACCTTGCTCCCTCCTATTATCCCAGTTTTTTTATATCTTACTTCCCATCATGTACTCTGATCCCAGTGACACATCCATGAACAAGACATTTCATCTCTTAATTTCAAGTATTTTCTCTGGTTCTCTCCCCACTTCTGGAATGTTCTCCCTCTTTCTCTTTGCCTCCTGCTTTCCTTCAAGTCCCAAATAAAATCCCATTTTCTATAAGAATCTTTTCTCAATCTTTCTTAGTTCTAGCACTTTTCTCCTCTTAATTATTTCTTTTTTATCCTGTATATAGTTTGTACACATTTGATTGCTTGTTGTCTTGCTTGTTAAGATTGTGAACTACTTGAGGGTAGGAACTGCTTTTTGTCTCTTTTTGTACCCCAACACCTTAGCCCAGTGTTTATTGACTGACAGAATTTATTTTTATGCTATTTGAATGTTGCCTGTGGTCTAAATGAATTACATTGTACGTAACAAATTTAAACAAGTATTGTTCAAATAACAATTTCCAGATTTTTATATTTAAGAATTATCATAATTTGTGCAACAATGCAATTTTCTCAAGTTCAAATAGTTATATCTTTAATATAAGAAATTGTGATTATTTTGATTGGTATTCCTTTGATATGAACAAACCCTGAAAACAAGAATATCCTAACAATGATTTGTGTGAATTAGAAAAACAGATCTGAGTTTCTTGTGAGAGAAACCTACAGAAAAGACTTTGAAATAAACTGCCTTTTAGCTTTACTTTCTCTCCAGCCTTAGAGCTAGAAGAGTCATCCGGAATCACTTAGTCTAATCCTTTTATTTACCAGCTAAAAAAGCTGAGGCAGAAGCAGCTAAGTGGTGCAGTGGAGAGTGCACTAGCCCTGAAGTCAGGAGGACCTGAGTTCAAATTTGATCTCAGACACTTAACATTCCCTAGCTGTTTGACCCTGGGCAAGTCACTTAACCTCAATTGCCTCAGCAAAAAGAGAAAAATAAAAAATAAATTAAAAAGCTGAGGCAGAGAATAGTAGTGATGTGCCCAAGTTTATACAATGAGTTAGTGACAAGACCAGAATTAGCATCTAAGTCTCTAGGTCCTTTGCTGTTTCCACTATACCATACAATAGGTATTTTCTCTCCCAATTTAAAATCCAAGCCCTTTCCATTTCATTTGCCAAAATAATCTACCAAAAAAGACTTTCATCATTCAGCCACCAAGTTCTCTGGAGTGAGTCAGCTCTCAAAATCCACAGTAGTATGGCTCCAAGGCTGGCAGGATTAAAGATTAGACAACAGCAGCCACTTCAGAGAGAAGCCAAAACTTGTGCCAGTATCTACCTTCCTTAAGGCAGCCCTAGCATTCCTAGTATGTAGTGGAAGGACACTTTCTCAAAATTTAGCTTCCATGAACTCCTAAACACAGACATTTCTGACTGACTACACGGCTGACTTTTCATATAGAGCTTTAAGGTCTATTAACTGGTTTCCTCACAATAACCTTTAAGTAGAATACATTTTATCCCCATTTTACAGTAGGAAATAAGCTCAGAACTGTATAGATGTGCCTACGATTAGTTACTAAATATCAGCCAAGATGTGAACCCAGATTTTCTCATTTTAAGTCTATGCCTTACTACATAAGCTCTCCTGCACAAGCAGCAACTAATCCTAAAATTCAACATTTTGACCCCTACAATGTTCCACTAGATACAAATAGGAAATAATATAGACTGTACTTTTAAAGAGCTCACACTTTAAACCAGGGGTTCTAAACCCTTTTTAGTTTCATGGACCCCTTTGGCAGATGGGTAAAGTCTATGGAAACTTTTTCAGAATAATATTTTTAAGTATATAAAATACATAAAATTACAAAAGAATATATTAAAATATAGCTCTTAAAAAAAAAAAAAAGGAACCTGCTCAAAGTTGCCAAATTTTGTTGTATCAGTCTTCTTCATTCCAAAGACTTTCCCTCTACCATGATTTGGAACCTTTACTATCTTCTCACCTGGATTATTACCACGTATCCTTTTAATGTTTCCTATATCCATTTTTCCCATGCCCAAAACACCCTCCACATCATTGTCAGATACTTAAAATAGAGATCTGATCATGTCAATTCTCTCATTCAAAAATCTTCAAATTCCCCCCCTATCAAACATAAAACATACCCTTCTGCTGGGTATTTAAAACCTTCCACAATCAAGCTGACCTTTCCAGTTTTGTTTCATTATTCCCCTTTATTCATACTCCCTTATAATCAAACTGGATTGCTAACAATTCTCCATACAAAATGTTTCACCTCCTATTTGCATGCTTTTGCTCTAGTGGTTACTCCCCATATCTGGAATACATTCCTCACATGGGTCCTTTTAAGAAAGGCCTTTACTGATTCCTTCTCTCACACTAAGTTATTAACATTCTTGGTCTCCTAAAATTACTTTATATTTACTTGCTTATATACATGCTATATATAGCTATATATATATATATATATATTATATATATACATATGTATATATAGCTACAAAGACACTCAGACAAACACAAACACCCCCCTCATCCTACCCCACCCCCCACAGCACTCCAAGAATATAAGATGCTTTATATATAGCAGAGATTATTTCATTTATTCTTCACATCCCCAAAGCTTAACACTATAGCACAAATGCTTTGCAAATAGTAGTTTTATAAATGTTGATATGAATTTTTAAAAAGCAAATATAAAAAAATAGTTATCATACACTTAAGTGATAATGACAAATGCAAAGGGAAAATCAATATAGAATGACGTTAGAGATTAGAAAAAGAAGAGATCACAGTTGAAAAAAACAAATAGAGATTTATGGAGGAAAAGACAATTTTTTTAAATTAAAACTTTTTATTTGCAAAACATATATATGGGTAATTCTTCAACATTAACCCTTACAAAGCTTTCTGTTACAAATTTTCCCCCCTACTCCCCATCCCTCCCCTAGATGGCAGGATATCCATTACATGTTAATTATATTAAAATACTTGACAAATCAAATATATGTATACATATTTCCACACATCATTTTTGTACAAGAAAAATCGTATCGACAAGAAAGAAAAATCAGAGAAAGGAAACACAATGCAAGCAAACATCAATAGAGAGCATGAAAATGTTATGTTGTGGTCCACATTTCACTTCCCTCTCTCTGGGTGTATATGGCTTTCTTCACTGAACAATTGGAACTGGTTTGAAACATTTCATTGTTGAAGAGAGCCACGACCATCAGAATTGATCATCATATAGTAGGAAAAGACAATATCCTTTTCAGACTTCTGTAGTTAGGATTTTAGTTAGTCCATTTGGACAAAACATGATGCTGACCAAACAGCACCTGGTTTGACTCGTTAGTTGAGAGTAGTTACTATGGTTATATGCCCTAACTCTAACTATACTATACAGATTAAACCCTTAATTTTGGTTCGTTGTCATGCAAGTAAGCATTTGCCAGTAGTTACAAAGAAGTTTGGATAAAAGTATGTGGACATGTCAAAATTACCCTTTATACTTTATGGAAAAAGCAACAATTCAAAATAAATATCACTGGTCTCTAGTCATTTTCATAAATGGTGGACAATAAATTATTATATTATTTTTAAAAAAGAAAAGAAATATTCAACGCACAATTTGTTTTTAAAAGCAAATCACTGATATATTAAAATTGATGGGGGGAGAAATTGCTAGATCAACACACCCTGTCTATAAAAAGAAAAGACAAAAAAAAAATAAAGGTAAAAATAAAAAGACACTATTACAGACTAAATGATTTTTCAGTGATCTGCTTCTCAGCAGACTTCTAGCTTCCCAAGAAAGAGCTTGGAAAAGTTAGTCCTTCCCACATTCCTCTGACCTACCAAGAATAAAGTCACAAACACTTCTCCAGCAGGTCTCAAAAGGTTGTAGTCACAGACTGAGCTGAGCCAAAGAAGAAAGAAGTAATCCACAAAGGTCTCTCTTACAACTACACAGCATTCTAAAGTAAATACGAACAATCTAATAAGGGAAGTACTCAATTGAGAAAAAGAGAAAGCTGTGCTGCCTTCCACGAGGCCATTTCCCCCTAAAAAGGGGTTTGCCTGGGTCTTCATAAACTTACCTATAAACAATAGGCATTCAGAGAAATAAAGCACATAGTAAATTCATCCTTTCATGACTGCTAACCACATCTGCCAGTCCCACCTGCTGTCCACATTCCTGGAATTTTTCAGAAGCAATTCTCTCTAGTAGAAGTTGCTTATCAAGGACTGGCAGAGATTTAAAGAAATATGTCCAGTTTCTATAAAATAAAGGAATTCTATATTCAATTAGAACTAAGAAAGTTTTACAAAATACTGCACTGCTTTTGCAAAGCCTTTAAAAATTCTTCAACATTTGTCCACTTTACCCAACAAAACAAAGAAATTCAAAATATTTTGGTTCTTGCCTCCTTCTGCTATACTTCTACCATGTCTTTCCAGCTCAAAATGGAAAGTGGATTTTTTTATATGTAGCAATTCATTTGGAAGCTAAATGCTACTTTTTAAACTGCCTCTTATAATTCAATTCTTCAAGGTACCATAATTTTGTAAGTACGGGTACTCTCTCCAGCTCTTCTCTATGTCTTATTAGCAAAGACTGACTTCATGACTTGCTCTAGTAAAAAAAAAATAAAAAATAAAAATAAATAAAAAGTCCTCACCTGACAGAGAGACAAGCTCCTCAGAACTCATCGAGGCTAGCACTCCTAAAAGAGACAAGCTACTGATGGGATCTTACTAAGATTTTCTCAGTCTACTAGGCCTTGCCAAAGCTTGTGCTCCACTAACAGCCTTTAATAATCAAAGACTCTGTCCACACCATTAATGAGTAACATGAAAACTTTAAACAAGGCTTTTCTGGACTCTGAAGTTTAAAAATGAAGGGAAAAAATTAAGATTACAAGAATTTACTCAAAGTATTCAGAAATGTTTTATTCTTTGTCTTTGTATCTTCTGTTCTAGCATAGGGTTAATAAAATGTATTACAAAAAATTAATAAATGCTGTGTATAGAGTGGAGCCAAGATGGCAAAGTACAAGCCCAAGACCTAGCTTCCAACATTTTCCTCCAAACAATTTTAAAACAACACCTCAAATTAAATTTTGGATCAGCAGAGACAAAGGGTTAGAATAAAACATTTTTCCAGCCTAAGACAATTTAGGAGGTCAACAGGAAAGGTTAGTGACACTGGGGTGGGCGCCAGCCCTGAACACCCACCAAGTGCACCTGTGGTGGGTCTTGGAGGCAGCCACAATAGTGGTGGCGGCAGCCACAACAGCCCTAAGAGTGCGGGTCCCAGAGCAAAGTAGAGCACGGGTGAGTGGACACAAAGGACCTGTTCACAGTTTCAGAGAAGCACTTGTGCATGCAGCTGCAGATGATCAGGGGCCCTTCCATGGTGAAGACTAGGGCAGGACAGAAAAGCCTGAAGTATGGCCAGGGTCCTTCCACTCCTAACTCAAAATGAACAAAACTGAACTTTAGAAAAGTTCAAAGTCAGAAAACAGGTTACAAAAATGAGCAAACAAACAAATAAAAAATTTGAATATAAAAAGCTACTGCAGTAGAAGAGAAGACCAAGACAAAAACTCAGGAGGAAAGCAATATTAAAACATCTAACATTCCTCAAGCCCCTTTAAAAAAAGCCTCAAAGAGAGCAATTTGGAACTATGCTCAAAAAACTATCAAACTGTGCATACCCTTTGACTCAGCAGTGTTTTTATTAGGCTTATATTCCAAAGAGATCTTAAAGGAAGGAAAGGGACCCACATGTGCAAGAATGTTTGTGGCAGCCCTTTTTGTAGTGGCTAGAAACTGGAAGCTGGATGAATGCCCATCAATTGGAGAGTGGCTGAATAAATTATGGTATATGAATGTTATGGAATATTATTGCTCTGTAAGAAACGACCAGCAGGACGATTTCAGAGAGGCCTGGAGAAACTTGCATGAACTGATGCTGAGTGAAATGAGCAGAACCAGGAGATCATTATACACAGCAACATATGTGATGTATGTCTATATGATGATCAATTCTGATAGACACAGCTCTCTTCAACAATGAAATGTTTCAAACCAGTTCCAATTGTTCAGTAAAGAAGGTCATATACACCCAGAGAGAGGGATATGAAATGTGGACCACAACATAACATTTTCATGCTCTCTATCGATGTTCGTTTGCACTGGGTTTCCTTTCTCAGATTTTTTTGTTTGTGTAGATATGATTGTTCTTGCACAAGATAAGTATAGAAATATGTATACATATATTCGATTTGTCAAGTATTTTAATATAATTAACATGTAGTGGACTTCCTGCCATCTAGGGGAGGGGAGGGAACTAGGGGGGAAAATTTGTAATGGAAAGCTTTGTAAGGGTCAATGTTGAAGAATTACCCATACATATGTTATGAAAATAAAAAGATTTAATTTTTAAAAAAGCCTCAAAGAAAAATGTTAATTGGACCCAAGTCCAATAAGAATTCCTGAAAGAGTTAAAGCAGTAAGAGTAGTAGAGAAAAATAAAGAAATGAGAGTGATGCAAGAAAATTATGAAAGAATTAACTACTTGGTAAAAGAGGCACAAAAAATATTGGAAGAAAAAAACACCTTAAGAAACAGAATTGGCGGGGCAGCTAGGTGGCGCAGTGGATAGAGCACCAGCCCTGAAGTCAGGAGGACCTGAGTTCAAATCTGGTCTCAGACACTTCCTAGCTGTGTGACCCTAGGCAAGTCACCTAACCCCAATTGCCTTAGCAAAAAAAAAAACAAAAAAAAAAAAACCAGAATTGGCCTAATGGTAAAAATAATTTTTAAAAAACCCACAAATTTTACAGAAAAGAATTCTTTTAAAATAATAATTGGCCAATTTACATTAAGTCAATTATGCTGGGATGAACTCCAAAAAACAAACCAACCACCACCACCTAGGGATGAGAAAGGGATATGTACTGGAAGAAGAGCACAAAGAAAAGTTAGAATGGGTAACATATTAGAGGTACACAAGCAAGAACTTTTATAATGGAAGGAGAAATTGGGAGGGGGGAGTGGCAGGAGTATTTACATATTTAGCTGGGTAAAGAAATCTGTCTTATACAGCAGGAAGAATAGAAGAAAAAGGGGTTAAAAAATTAGAGGGGGAGAGACAATAATAAAAGGAAGGGCATGTTAAAGGAGGTAATACTCAGAAGTAAGATAGACTTGTGAGAGGAGAGAGTAAAGGATAAACTAAGATGGAGGGAAATACACAGTAATCTTAACTGTGAATACAGATGGGATGAACTAACCTATAAAATAAAAATGAACAGAAGAATTAGAAGCTAGACTCCAACAATATGCTGTTCACAAAAGACACACTTGAAACAGAAAGACATACAGTTTTAAAATAATGGATTGGAGTATGCTTCAGCTGAAGGGGGAAAAAAAAGAGCGGAAGTACCAACTGTTATCTCAGATAAAGCAAAAGCAAAAACAGACCTATTTAAAAAGACTCAAGGAAACTACCTTTGGCTAAAGGTTATCAGAGAATAGAAAAAACTTTTACAGTAAATTTTTCTGCTACAGGCCTCATTTCTTAAATATATAGTGAACTGAGTAAAATTTATAAAAATAAAAGCTACTTCCAGAGTCAAAGGATATGAAAGGCAGTGTTAGAATAAGAAATCAAAACTATCTACAGTCATGTGAAAAAAAATGCAAATTAAAACAACACAGGTACCACCTCATGCCTATCAGAAAAGACAAATGCTAAAAGGAATGAAGGAAAATAGGTATATTTAATAGTTATCCTTTCCATATCAAGAGGCTAAGGATTCAGCCCCCCCCACACCATCTGGAATCACATAAAATTATTTGGCCCTCTCTTCATACCAGAGAAGTCTAAATTACTATGGTACTTAAAGAGAAAACATGTTGATATACTATATATATATATCCTACTATATTTATATTATGTGTATGTGTATAAAGTGCATTTTTTGAGTTTCTAAACTTTCTGTCATCTGCAGGCTTCATAAGTCATCTTCAGCTTTCACAAAATTTCCAAAAAATTCCCATTTAATTATGACAATCCACAATATACTGAAACCATGATGAGGCAAGTCCTAATGGGAAAGAGATAAATGTAAAATATTGGCAGAGTTGTGAATTAGTCCATCCATTCTGGAGAACAATTTAGAATAATGTCCAAAGGACTATAAAACTGCATATACCCTCTGATGAAACAATATTGCACTAGATCTGCATCTCAAAGAGATCAAAGAAAAAGAACTCCTATATACAAAAATATTAACAACACTTTTTGTGATGAGAAAATTGAACATTGACGGTATGACCATCAAATGGGAAATGGCTAATGGAGTATTACTGTTTCTAGGCTTCGATTGTTTTAATAAATGTTCCATATTGGATTAAGAATTTTACATATAGGAGCAGCTAGGTGACACAGTGAATAGTGCACCAGCCTTGAAGTCAGGAGGACATGGGTTCAAATTTAACCTCAGCCACTTAATACTTCCTACTTGTGTGACCCTGGGCAAGTCACTTAACCCCAAATGCAAGAGAGGGAGGGAAGGAAGGAGGGAGGGAGGAAGGGAGAAAAGGAGGAAGGGAGGGAGGGAGGGAGAGAAGAAGGGAGGGAGGGAAGGAGAAAGGAAGGGAGGAAGGGAGGGAGGAAGGGAGGGAGGAAGGAAGGGAGGGAGGAAGGAAGGGAGGGAGGAAGGGAGGGAGGAAGGAAGGGAGGGAGGAAAGAAGGAAGGAAGGGAGGGAGGAAAGAAGGGAGGGAGGGAGGAAGGAAGGAAGGAAGGAAGAATTTTACATATAAATGTGTATGGATAAATAAAAGTTAAATTATTTTCCCATTTAAAAGTATGTGCCCGATAATTTTAAAAGAAGGGTTCATGTTACAAGATAGATCCTTATAAAAAAAATTTTTTTTTTACAACTTATTATATAAGGTACAGGGTTTAGATAAAAATAAATATAAGTGGTATATAAAAACTAAAATTCTGTCAAGTCTCTGGTGAATTATGGGTTCCTAGTTTGATGATCTCATAGCATGTTGTTAGTAGGATTAACTCCATAAAACCTGAATTGGTTTTCACCAAATGAACTAGTTATTAGAAAACCAAAATTTAAGAAATTATACTAAATTGTATAGACTTGTTACTAATAGATTTTAACAAAATAACCTAGGGATTTATTAAATGAATTGGAACCAGAAAAGCAGATTCTCCTTCACAGCTGCCCTGAGAACAAGGTCTATTCTGTAACAACCAAAAGAATATATTTCTAAGGGTTAAATGACTATATGGGTCATCTAAGGCTCAAGAGAAAATGTAATGATTAAATGGACATTGGGAATAAGTTATTAAAATACAAGGAAGCTTGATGTTATTTAATGTTGATGACATCACCAAATTGCTTTGGCCTTTTGTTTCATGTCATTTGCTGAATTTTCTTGCTTACTCTGGTGATATAGATCTCCCCCTCTCAAAATTGTGAGCCCTCTTACATAGTTTGATGGACATGCTGGCTCCTAACCCTTAAGCTTTAAGTGACATTTAATTTCTCTGCACATAAATCAGTCATTATTTGATGGATCTTAAATACATAATATGGAGGTCATAAGGTTTGGAATTCTGAGATTTGATCTTAAGAAGAATCAGATATCTTTTTATATTTAACACATGTGATGTTAAGGATGACTAGAGGATTAAATTATGTCACTTCCAGTTTTATGGTCCTTTTAAACTTAAATTGTAGAGGGAATAGATGTAATTCCATCAAATAATCTCTTTTTAGAGCTACCCTATTATAGTCATATAAATACATACTCCGCTAGGTACTTAGGGTAATTTATTATGTTTGTGGAGATGGTAAGAATCTTCATTAAATCTCTTTTACTATCAATGTCCTTGCTTGGAATAAAAGATTTAAAAAAAAAAAAGTGAGCAGATGAACTCTAGGATCCAAGATTGGACTATTTATAATACAGAGATGATCAAGTCTCACACATAACTCCAAAAAGACAGTGGCTATGTTTCTTACCATATCATTTAGAAATACATCCCAATTAAGACAGAAGAAGAATCAGAAGGAGGGAAAAATAGAAGCAATGATGACTAAATAGAATATCATTTCCTAATTTCTTTAATTTCCAATCCCCAAGTCCACAATGAGCTCATGTATCTCTCTAATACTCTTTATATTGTAATTATTATATAGAATTGTGCCTATTTAGTAATTATCCCTCTTCTAAAGATTAAGCTGCAGGATAATACTGCTCATTCTATTTAAACTTTTTATCTCCCCAAGGGTTTAACAATGTTCTTTCTGTACCTAAAAGGAATTTAGTAAAGATTTACAGAAGTGAAAAAGCATTGGTCTGGTATAGAAATGTAATGGAATATTATTATTCGATAAAAAATGATGAGCAAGTTGATTTTAGAAAGGCCCGGAAAGATTTACACAAACTGATGCTAAGTGAAACAAGCAGAACCAGGAATACATTATATACAAAAACAGCAAGAATATGCGATGATCAACTATGAAAGACTTGGTTCTTTCTCAGTGTTTCAGTGATTCAAAGCAATCCCAATAGATTTTGGACAGAAAATGCCATCTGCATCCAGAAAAAGAACTAAAGAGACTGAATGTAAATCGACACATGTTATGTTCACTTCTTTTTTTCCCATTGGTTTTTATTTTTTATCTTTTCCCATGTTTTTTCTTTTATTCTGATTTTTTCTTTCCCAACATGATTCATAAAGCAATGTGTGTTAAAAATAAAATTAAAAAAAAAAGAAATAGCATTGGTCTCTTCAATTCATCTGCAAATAAAAAAGCATCTGAGGGTAGAAAATTTTAGTGGAAAGGCTAAAGAAATTCAGAAATAGTACCATGTTATAACACAGTAATTCAAAATTATGCATCAGCTTAAGGTTTGCAAAGCACTTTCTTCCCCAATTATCCTGTGAAGCAGATCATCCTAATATTATCATACTCACTTGACGGATGAAGAAACAAACTCTAGGAAGTTAATTGACATTACAATCTCTCCTCATACTACCAGGGCTTCACCCCCAAAATACCTTTATTTTGTACACACTTTTATGATACATATTTTCTCTAATATGTTTTGGGACAACAGAAACTGTTTCATTTTTATCTTTGTACCCCCAGAATGTAGCCAGTGTTTGGCATCCATCATAGTAGGCCCTTAATGAATGCTCACTGACTAACATGGCCAAGTGCCCACAATAATTAGAAACAGAGCCAAATCTCTCACCCTCCAAGTCCAAGACTCTTTCCACTTTATTGTGGCTGCCTCTAATATTTTAACTTCTTGATAAAAAAAATTACAATCCAAGTATCTTAAATCTAATCTATTTCATGCAAATTAAGACAACTCTGAGGTACCACTACACACCTGTTAGATTGGCTAAAATGACAGGAAAAGATAATGATGAATGTTGGAGGGGATGTGGGAAGACTGGGACACTGATGCATTGTTGGTGGAACTGTGAATGGATCCAACCATTCTGGAGAGCAATTTGGAGCTATGCTCAAAAAGTTATCAAACTATGCATACTCTTTGACCCAGCAGTTGGGCTTATATCCCAAAGAAATCATAAGAGAAGGAAAGGGCCCCACATGTGCAAGAATGTTTGTGGCAGCTTTTTTTGTAATGGCTAGAAACTGGAAACTGAATGGATACCCATCAATTGGAGAGTGGCTGAATAAATTATGGTATATGAATGTTATGGAATATTATTGTTCTGTAAGAAACGACCAGCAGGACGATTTCAGAGAGGCCTGGAGAGACTTGCATGAACTAATGCTCAGTGAAGTGAGCAGAACCAGGAGATCATTATTCACGGCAACAACAATACTATATGAGGATCAGTTTTAATGGACATCACTCTCTTCAACAATGAAATGCTTCAAACCAGTTCCAATTGTTCGGTGAGGAGAGCCATATACACCTAGAGAGAGGGATGTGAAATGTGGACCACAACATAACATTTTCATGTTCTCTATTGAGGTTTGCTTGCATTGTATTTCCTTTATCAGATTATTTATTCTTTCTTGTACATATGATTTCTCCTGCACAAAAAATGATGCAATAACTATACATATATTCGATTTCTTAAGTATTCTAACATAATTATCATGTAGTGGATATCCTCCCATCTAGGGGAGGGGTGGGGAGTAGGGGGAAAAAATTTTTAACAGAAAGCTTTGTAAGGGTTAATGTTTAGGAATTAACCATACATATGTTTTGCAAATAAAAAGTATTAATAAAAATAAAAAAATTTAAATTTAAAAAATTAAAAAAATATCTAATCTATTTCAGAGGAGGTAAGGAGAGGAAGGAGAGAGTGCACATTAAAAAACAAAAAATAAAAATCCCCACACAAGTCAATGTTCTGAAAAAATGGTCCTCTTGGATATGAAATGTGGACCACAACATAACATTTTCATGTTCTCTATTGAGGTTTGCTTGTATTGTATTTCCGTTATCAGATTACTCTTTCTTGTAGATACGATTTCTCCTGCACAAAAAATGATGCAATAACTATACATATATTCCATTTCTTAAGTATTCTAACATAATTATTATGTAGTGGATATCCTGCCATCTAGGGGAGGGGTGGGGAGTAGGGGGGAAAAATTTGTAACAAAGCTTTTGTAAGGGTTAATGTTGAAGAATTACACATACATATGTTTTGCAAATAAAAAGTATTAATAAATTTTTTTAAAAAAAGAAAAAGTGGTCCTCTTAAAATAATTCACCCATATGCTCTAAATTACTATTAATCAGAGAAATGGAAATTAAGATAACTCTGAGGTACCACTACACACTTCTCAGATTGGCTAAGATGACAGGAAAAGATAATGACAAATATTGGCGGGGATGCAGGAAAACTGGGACACTAATACAGTGTTGGTGGAATTGTGAACAGATCCAACTATTCTGGAGAGCAATTTGGAACTATGCTCAAAAAGTTATCAAACTGTGCATACCCAGCAGTCAATTGGGCTTATATCCCAAAGAGATCTTCAAGGAAGGAAAGGAACTCACATGTGCAAAAATATTTGTGGCGGCCATTTTTGTAGTGGCAAGAAAATCGAAACTGAATGGATGTCCATCAATTGGAGAATGGCTGAATAAGTTATGGCATATGAATGTTATGGAATATTATTGTTCTATAAAAAAATGACCAGCAGGATGATTTCAGGGAGGCCTGGAGAGACTTGCATGAACTGATGCTAAGTGAAATGAACAGAACCAGGAGATCATTGTACAGGGCAACAAGATTATATGATGATCTAAAGAAGCAATTGGCTAAATTGGCTTAATCACCCACTTCTGGAAGAAAGGATCCCACAAGAAAAAGGTTCTCACAGTTCATTAGCTACAAGATAGTACAATCTAACTAGGCAACCCTCTCTGGCAGAGCTCCTAAAAATAAATAAATAAATAAATAAAAAGTCATGTATATCTTTTCCTATTAACCATCAAAAAAAGTCATTGATCTGTCTGAATACACCAAAAGGCCAGTCAAGCTCAACCTACTTTTCAGAAGTTCTCAGCAGACAGGAAGTTATCCAACCAATTCTTTGCACTATGATTTATTGTCTTCTAATAACTGTTTGCCATCCATCCCTTCAAACCCACAAGATTTGTACACATTCTCTAGCAGCAGCTTCCTGTAGGTTCTGCCGACCAGGAGGCTTTTCAGTGCCTTACCATGTATCTCCCCCACCTTCCTTCACAGCTGCATGAACACAAAACCCCCTTGGCTTTCCAATCCTCTGACACCCAGCTTTATGTACATCTTTCCACTAAAACACCCATGATCATTTTCTGCTAAGAAGTTCTGTATAAAACTTGGAATTTTTACCCCCTACTTCGGCAGGTAAAGGAAGAGACTGACCTTCTATAAAGATCTACATTTTAATGAAAAGTAATCCATTTTCTAAGCCTCTCAAAAGTATCCAATTAAGTTTTTCCAAAAATGTTTTGAAAAAGTGAAAATTTTCACCAAACTTTATATGGGACTTGACAAGAAAGTCAGCATGGTACAGAAAGAGCAGAAATTCGAGTGCAAATTATAGCTTTGCTACTCAGTATTTGTATATCGTAAGCAAGTCATTCATTACTCTTCAAACAAGGAGGTACTCGTCCAGATCTCAATGATCTCTTCATTAAGACCTAGTATGGGAAAGGAACCCACAGAAGCAGCCATTCACAAACCAAACTAGCCTCAAAACAAAATCTTCTAGCAAAGGATCAATTCAATTGTACAGTAGTCTGACAATAGTAGGATACAACTGAGAGATTCATTTAGATAACTAAAAAAACAAACAAAAAAAAACCCATACAAAGCACGGGGAAGTTATATTCTGAAATTAATGTGATAGAAAAGCAAGGGTTATAAAAAGGAAAGAAGATCAATTCAAAAAGTAAAAGCAGACTATTGCCAGGGATGACAGAGTGGGAGGATGGATCAAGTGTCTAGGTTACTTTCCTGGACTTTGAGCCCTGAGTCCTCTGAGTCAACTTGAACTGCCCTGAGGGGGGAGCTATTCAGATCATGAAAGAGAAAGTACAAGAGGTTAGCAATCTAATTCAAACTACCCAGAATCCTGAGAAGTCCAATATTTTAGAAGAATTGGATGGTAACAAAGTTGTACGGAAGTTAAGGATATACATGAAGATTATCTGGTTATTATCAGGTTCATTCCCAAAGTACTTCATTGCTCTCTGATCACTCTAATTGGGTAAAGCTTCAGAGGTATTTACCTTTCACACTTAAGTTGGAAATATATATTTCTTAAGGAACCCACTCCACATAAGATATAAATAAACAAATGAATGACAAGGAGAGAGTAGCAGCTGCCTTGGAGAATCCCAACTTACAGGAAATTGTTGAATAGTGCCACTGTGCTTGATTAGCAGCTTTTCTGAAAGTCAGCAAAAAATTGCAATCATTTGATACATTTATTTAACTATTTGTTAAATTGAATGCCTTTTTGTTTATAACAGATAATTTGTACCACCAAGCACTTTTTTAAAAGACCATTTCCCAAACAAGATTTAATTATAAGGGAGTATCTATTATGTTAATGTATGCAACAAGCTCAGGTTTTATTACATTTGGTGATCAGACATATTGTGGATAAGACACATGACTTTTTCAGATGCCCATTCTGACACCACACTATTCTTTGACAGATCCAACTATCCCTATTATACAGAGACAAATCAAGCTTCAATCATTACTCTGTAAACATGAAAATAAAATACAGATGTATCAAATGCACACAAGGGACGTGCATTTTTAACCCTTTATAGAGTTTCTTAAGCTGCTAAAGAAAGCTACCTAGTAGGTATAAAGTAAATTTTTTGGTGTCACTCATTTTTAAAAATGATTTTAAAAATCAATACTTTCTAATACCCTACTTTTTAGATAAATTCTCAATGAAGTAACACTAGTTCCAATAAAAGCAACAAGAAGAATACAGATAACTCAGGCTAAAAGGTTGATTAAACAATGATTCTTTGTGTTTACATGAAAAGCACTAGATAAATACTGTGAAACACCTACTGTCTCTTTGGCTAATAATTATTTTTGCTATGTCAACTATTATTTTTCCTTAAGTCTTTACATCTAATACAAGAAAATCCATTGAGAATTCTTGTCAAACATTTTTTCAACTATTTTCCACCACTGTATTAAAAAATGTAAGCCATGACTATTTCACTCTTTGGTGACTCCTCTGTAAATGAAGGACCCCTGATAGTGAAATGTTACCATTTATGCAGGCATCTGACAATTACCTACTACTTTATTACCAAGGAAAGAGAAGCAAAAGTAATGCTTACCTTAGTTACAAAGAACAATCCTAGAACTATAACCTCCTTCCCTTTATTTAGACTTCTACTTTTTAGGTTGCTAAAAAGCAAGGTTCTGATATGGGAATATATTATTTAGAGATGGAGGGGTTCTTTGGGATCACTTGGTCACATTCCTTTATTTTACAGATGAGGAGACTGAGAGATCAAGTGACCCTGGACAAAACTCTCTATAAGGTAGCAAACTCCAGAACCAGAAATTTCCAAAGTCTGTTTAATCTGAACTTCACTAGGAAGGAAAAGAATAAAGATTAACAGCAGCTAATTTAGGTAAATGGCTTCAGTTTCCTCATTAATATAATTAAAAGATTGGCTGAAGTAGATCATCTCTAATATCCCTTCCACTTGGAAATCCTGTAAAGCCATGAGGATTTCACTTAAATTCAAAGGCAGGTTAAAGATAAGAAAATATAGATAACCTCTTAGCTAAAGAAACAGGGAACAGCAATCTGATCTATTTCTTTCCCATAGTCCTTATCACCTCAGGCTAGAACAACTGAAATGGCCTCCTAGCTACCTCAAACTATACAAGAATGAAATTAAACTTCTCAGTTCATAAGATTTAAAGTTGTTAAGGGGTCTTAGAGGTCAACTAGTTACTCCTCTTTTATAGAGGATGAGAAAAGTTTGTTTTCCAGTTGTATCTTGAAAAATATACTCTTGTTAAAAAGATTTTTTTTTTAATTTGGACTATGCAGTTAAAATACAAGAATGACAGTACGTGTTCAGAAATGGAGTGTAACAAACCAAGGGATAAGCCCATATTTGACTGGAATCCTGCAAATCTAATTTTTAAAAAACCTTAAAACTGAAAAACAACAAAAGAGAATTGCCTAAGAAAATCTACCAAGCTAGATACCTTAGACCAAGACTTTTTGTATGTCACAGACTCTTTTGGCATTCTTGAAGTCTATGGACCTCTTCACAAATAATGCTTTTAGATATATAAAATACACAGAATCATAAAACTTACCAATATGCTAAAATATAGATCTCAAAATTATGAACTAGTTTTAAAATACTAGTTCATAGGCCCCAAGTATTTATTTGAAATATAGGATTTAGAGCTGGAATGGATATTAGAAATCATTTAGTCTTTAACCCTTTTCAAATCTACTTATCCAGCCCTAACCTTTTCTCCTGACTTTCAGAATTGTTACCTCCAATTGCCTAATGGATATCTCAAACTGGATGTCCTATCAAACTGTACACATCCAAAGCTCAATTCTTATCCTAATTAAAAGGGATGGGGGTAGAAGGAGGACACAATATAAAAAGACAAAAGTTCCTGCTCTTAATCTTATATTGAGAGGGGAAAGAAATTATAGATTTAGAACCAGATTGAGATCACATCAATCCCCTCATTTTTACAGATGAAGAAAATGAGTATCAGATAATTTGCCCAAGGCCAAATGTCAGTTTAAACCCAGGTCCTCAGAATCCAGTGTTCTTTTCCTTCCAACTGCAGAAATGATTACCAAAAAGTTCATATATGTGTATAACCAGAAAATTTTAAAAAAAACAAACAAAAAAAACATTTTAGAAAGTAATTTGGAGGGGCAGCTAGGTGGCACAGTGGATAGATCACCAGCCCTGAAGTCAGGAGGACCTGTGTTCAAATCTGATCTCAGACACTTAACATTCCCTAGCTGTGTGACCCTGGGAAAGTCACTTAATCCCAATTGCCTCAGCAAAAACAAAACAAAACAAACAAACAAACAAAAAAAAACCCAGGAGAATCATCAACCCTGCTACTGTCTGTCTCTCTGGACCAGAAACAGAACAGGACCTAGCCAGTACAGGTATGTAGTCATCTTGCCATGCACTGATTCTACCACCCTTCAAATCCCTACTTTTCACTTCTTGCTCAGAAAACATTAAATCAACATTTCCATTGATACCAGCAAGTATGAGACAATATTCCATCAGATGGCTCCACTGGCAATCTCAGAGTGCTTAGAAGAAAACTCTTTTCTAGAACCATTCACTCTATAATATGTAAATCCCTAGTAGAATGTAAGCTCCTGGAAGTAAGGGAACATCTTTATATTTGTATCTCAGGTACCTATTCCTGTCATATGAATGAAATCAAAAAAGAACTTATTAAACACTTACAATGTGCAAAGGACACAAATAAAAAAGCAAGCCAATCTCTGCTCTCTGAGAGCTCACAATATTCTGATAGGGTAGACAACACATAGGTAAGGCTTTTAACTGCAGGCCAGATATAAAAGTCCCAGGGTCCTTAGGAAGCATCAGAAAAGCAGATGTTAATGCTTCTTTTTTAAATGTAGTAGGCACTTATTAATATTTGTTAAGTGATTGAGCTAAAGGCCCAGAATAAATCCAGAGAGTTAACAAGCAATGAATAAGGAAGGAAATAGGGATCCTCACATAATCTTCCACCTTCCCAGTATCTAGAAAACACCTCTGAAAGTCCCCTCAAAGTCACAATGGGAAACAAAGAAAATATTTAAACATTTTTCTCAAAAAAAAAAAAAAAAACCTGACAGGAACAATCTATTTTTTTAGATATGCACTGTATTCACAAAGCAGTTGTGACAGCAGAAACTCAAAATTTTGGAATCTAAATTATTTGCCTAAAGTAAAAATAGTCACTACTTCCTTTCCCATAACCTTGGTCAAATTTACTATTGATGCCTTAGATTTCAAAGTTATCAATTTGAGGAGAGCAATGGATCTGGAGTTAGAAATCCTGACTTCAAATACAGCCTCAGGCACTTAGCTCTAAAACACTGGGCATATCATTTAACCCTATTTGCCTCAGTTTTCTCATCTGTAAAATGAGCTGGAGAAAAAAATGGCAAACACTCCACTATCTTTGCCAAGAAAACATCAAATGGGGTCATTAACAGTTGGACATAACGGAAACAACTGAATAACAAAAATTACTGTTGTGAATAATGACATATTCTAATTAAAGTTACTATTCATATTTTAACACCTATATTCAAACAAGTCTTATGGAAATACTCTTCTGCAGAAGCCTTTCAGTTATCCTCCAATAACAAGGTCTTTCCACAGTTCACCTAGATGTAGAAGAAAGTGAATTCACAAAGATTACTTGTGGACTGAAAGCTCTAGAAAGACCTATTCCAAAACGGAAAGTACTTTAAGTACACCCTAGGAGATGACAGTGTGTCTGTAATTTAAAGACTACCCTAAGTAAATGAAGATAGGCAGTAAAAAGTTGGATGGCAGGTGAATGTATTGGCCAAGGCAGTTCATGAAAACATTTAATGAAGAGTTTTGTGCTAATGATACCAGCAGATTATATTTCCACAGCACACTGAGATTTACTCAGCCCTTTTCTTATAATAATCCTGGTAAATAAGTATAAACGTTGAGATGAATTTTTTTTCTGAGACAAGTTATTTTTCAGTAATGGGGATGAATGGGGAAGGCTCTCACCTCACATTTTCTATATATATTTGCAACCCATCTGAAGAGGGTAATCTATGATCATCTGTGAACCTTAGCTAAGGATCTAATCAATCAAAACTTCCATTAATCCTGGGCAATAAAAGGCAAAGAAAGCATGGATGAAATCTATCATCAGGATACTTACTTTTCTATTACACATTTCTACTAGTATGTGAGCTTCTTGAAAGCAGGAACCAAATGTCTTATTAAACTCTTCTTACTAAACTATCTCTTCTAGTCCTCAGCACACAGTATTTAGTATTTGAAGTCAAAGTTCCCTAATGGTAGTAAAGGCAGGATAGAAAAGCAGAAAACAAGGGAGCAGACCTATGTGGGACTTCTCCTTTTCACATTCAGGCCACTTTGGCAAAGTTAGCAAAGAATCATGCATTTTTTGGTCTGGGTTTTTTGGGGATTTTTTTGGGGGGCGAGGAGGGTTGTGGGGAGAGGGACTGGATGTTAACTATACACATGGCTATCATCACATCCCAATTCCAAATTTACCAAAGTCTCTCTGGATACACTTGTAAGATTCCAGATTCCCATTAAATGAATTCCAACCCTAAACAAACATTACATCTCACCCTCAAATTTCTTAGAAATGTAGACAACACATACTACTTACAATATATACAATGGAGTAGAGGACATTAAATTAATGGCAGAACTAATAAAGTTCTCCAAATATAGTCTCAACTATGATGGTTAAGTAGAAGATAGTGTAATTGGACAGAATACTCTTGAAAAAATATCCATGGATTCATGTTGACTTTTCCAATAAATCAAACAAGATTCAATTATAGTACTATAACCTTACACAGACATCACACTTTCCAGTTTTAGGGGATTTTTTTCTACTACTAAATTTAAAACTAGTCAGAATTTACTTTATAGTTTGGGGAGGATTTTTCCCTGCTACTAAATTTAGCGGGTCAGAATTTGCCCAGAGGCTAAGTGAGGGGTTTCTCATTTTAGAATAGGTGCAAAAATGCTAAATCCCTCAAAGCTAAGCCACGAAAAATAAAGGACTGTAAGGAAAGGTTTTTAAAAAAATTTCTCCAAACAAGTTCTTAGTTCTTTCCTTGGGAAACTAGGGAGAGTCAAACTCGGGTCACTTCCATGAGTTTAGCTTGAGAACAGAATAGTAAGGAAATTTCTTTTTCTAGTATAGAAAGGTAATGATCAGTCATTTTCTCTGTGTTCCCTGACAAAAATGGATTTGAATTGTTGAGAGATTTAATTTAGATATATGAATAAATAATTCAATTAATAAAATATTAGTTGCTGTAAAGATCCTATGGAAAATCCTTCCCTGACCGAGTGTGGATCACAACATAGTGTTTTCACCTTTTTGTTGTTTGCTTGCTTTTTGTTTTCCTTCTCATTTTTTCTCCTTTTGATCTGATTTTCTTGTGTAGCACGGTAATTATGGGAATATGTACTGAAGAATTTCACGTTTAACACATATTGGATTACTTGCGCTGTCTAAAGGAGGGGTGGAGGGAGAAAAAAAATTGGAACACAAGGTTTTGCAAGGGTGAATGTTGAAAACTATGCATGTATTTTGAAAATAAAAAACTAAAAAAGAAAAGAAAAGAAAGAAAATCCTTCTTTGGAAATTTTTAATAGCAGCAGACTACGGTGTGGGATTAACTCAGTGAAGACCCTCTCATGGGAATATGACCTAATTATGATTTGAGACTTTATAATAGCAAGTTGAGCTATAGCTAAAAAGCTGCAGGTGTTTGATTGTCTGGAATGAACTCCCCTCCGGTTTCCCACCACCTCTTAATTTAAGCACTTAAGTACTTTTTTTAAAGGTGATGATTTCTTGGATTTCTCTGGTCAGAGGATATCTGTATAGCAGTTCACTAAGGAAATTTAAATTAAGAGTTTATTATTTTTGACTAATATTCTTTTGTTTCTGGGATAGATTTCCCAGTTTAGGGTATAAACCTGTACTCCCCTAAACAATGGGAGAAAAAGTCAAGGGGGTGCGCTTGCTTTCCATTTTATCTTGTGTTTTGCAGTTTATGTGTTGCACTCTTTTTACCGGCAGACACCTTGCCAGATGGGAGAGGCCCTTTCCAGTGAAATTGTAATAACCCCCTTTTTGCTTTTTCTTACTCTGAGAGTCTCTTGTTTTTGTGATAGCTACTGTCTCACACACTAAGTAACCACTGTGTAGTATGACACAGGCTTATCTTACTACAGTGATAAGGATCAAACATCTCTTCAACTCTTCATAACCCACAATTTTAAATTCCTAATCCAAAGCTCTATCTACAACATATATAAATATATATATTCACATATACATATATAATATAAACCATAAACATGCTATATATAACTTAAACACTAGGACAAGACATATAAGAGCAATCTCATTTTAAACTTGGAGATCAAATTGTTAATAGTAAGATTTCATTTCTTTACTCAACATAAAAGTTTACACACTTCTGTGGACTTACTAAGTAGTAGAGCCAGCAGTGTTTTCCCCAGCATATTTTTGCTAGAAAGGTCAAAAGCCTCCCTGATGTGGGAATTTTTTACATTACCCTCCCTAAAGTTCAGCAGAAACTTAGATTCCAATAAGAAAAAACTGAGGAGGAAAAAAACTAAAGCATATTACTTTTTTTCCACCAAATTTATGATTTTAGCTATGTAAAGAGCTCCCAATGAGAAATTCTACTAATGCAGAAAAGCATCTGCTCTGTGACATGCCTAGAATCAATTGGTTTGCCTGAAAAACAAAATCACTATAGGTGAAGGAAACAGAACTTAAACCTAGGTCTTTTGACTCTACTGCATATCACTGTATCTCCAATATTCCCAAAGATTTGGGCAATGATAATGGAAAAACAAAAAAATGTGAACTGACTTGGCTTAGCTCATAAACTCATAATGCTTTACCATTTCTAGTCATATGAAAAAATGCTCTATAGCACACTATTGATTAAAGAAATGCAAATTAAGACAACTAGCTAAAATGACAGGAAAAGATGATAAATGTTAGAGAAGATGTGGGAAAATTGGGTCACTAATGCACTGTTGAAGTTGTGAAATGATCCAACCATTCTGAACTATATTATAAAGGACTATAAAACTGTGCACAGCTTTTGACCCATCAGTGTCTCTACAGTGTCTATATCCCAAAGAGATCATAAAAGAGGAGAAAGGACTCCCAATGTGCAAAAATGTTTATAGCAGTCCTTTTTGTAGTGACAAGGGACTGGAAACTGAATGGATGCCCCTCAGTTGGGAAATGATTCAATAAATTATGATACATGAATGTAATGGAATCTTACTGTCTTATAAGAAATCATGAGCAAGCCAATTTCAGAAAAGCCTGGAAAAACTTACATGAAGTGAAGCTGAGTAAAGTGAGCAGAACCAAGACAACAACATTATTTAAACAATATACACAGTAACAAAAAGATTATGTAATGATCAACTATGATGGACTTGGCTCTTTTCAATAATGTGGTGATTCAAGACAATTCCAATAGATTTCTGATAAAAAGTGTCATCTACATCCAGAGAGAAAACCATGGAGACTGAATGTAGAGCAAACTATAGTATTTTCAAAATTTTTTGTTGTTTTTTTCCTCTCATGTTTTTTTCCCCTTTTGCTCTTATTTTTCTTGCCCATGACAAATATGGAATATGAATACAGAAATATGTTTAGAAAAAATGCATGTGTTTAACCAATATCAGATTGCTTGCTATCTTGAGGAGAAAAAGGGAGAAAACTTTGGAACATGGGATTTTGCAAAGATGAAATGCTGAAAATTATCTTTGCATGCATTTTGAAAAATAAAATAGTATTAAAATAAAAAATAAATAATGGTGAGCTTTAAATATATTTTTTTATATTTAGAGTGAAATTGAGAGACTGTGCCATGCAACAATTCTTTCTTAAACATGAGCAACAAGGTCTTGTACCTGATCCAGTTTACCACAGAGTATCATGGAAGTTTAGTGCCAGTCTCACAGTGGTATGCTGTCTATGAATAATGATCTACTGTGAGGCTAGGAGAAATGAGCATGTTATGTAGCATGTGCTACATAAGAGAACATAGTACAACATCTTCAACCTCAACATGTCAATGTAATAAACTACGAAATTATACTGAAATGTCACCAATTGATTTAAAGAGGTGGTAAGAATCAATGCCAGTAGCAAATGATATATACACTAGACCTAAGCCAGTTTGCTCCTCTATGGATTGAAAGGAGTTAAAAGTGAGATCCTTCCAAGCTCAGATTCTGACTTTAGGAGACAATCTGAAAATTCAGAGTGTCTCTTTGAAAAGGAATAACTATTTATTTTTTATTTCTTTTAATTCAAAGATCATAAAACAGAAAACCTTTCTGCAAAAAAGTCCTACCCATTCTACTGTGTCATAAGGCCACTTTGTCTAAGTCAAATGGAAGCTATTAACACTTTTCAAAGACAGAAAAAGTACAAGTCCAGCTAAAGACCCTCTCATTACCCCTTCCTGCTTCTGGATAGTTCAGTCAGTGCCCCAAAGAGAAAAGCAAGAATGGTTTCTCACAAAGCTGTTGGAGAAAATGAGACAAGAAGCAATAATCATAATCACAGACTGTTACAGCTGAAGAGAGCTTTAGAGAGATTCTTGAAATACAACTCTCATTTTACATAGGTTAAAAATGAAAAAATATTATTAGTATTATTATAGATAATATTTATATAGCTCCTACTATGTGTTTATAAAACTTTGTAAATGATATTTTATCCTCACAATAACCCTGAGAGATGATTATTATTCCCATTTCACAGATAAAGAAACTAAGAGCTTAAATGACTTGCCCAAGGTCATACAGTTATTAGTGTCTGAGACTACATTTGAACTCAAGTCTTTCTGAAACCTAGAGAAGTGATTTTTTTTTCCAAGATAACAGTTATTGAATAGTAAAGCCACAAATAAAACCCAGGTGTTTGGACTTTCTGTCCATGTTCTGTCCATTTCTCCTACAATGTTATCTATGAAAAGAAAAGTTAGAAAAACAAAGAAAGATAAGAAATCAGGGAAAATAGAAGAAAAAATTTAGGGATTAACAAAGGGGGAAATCAGGCAAAAGGAATGAACAGAATAAAAAAATTAAGTTGCAAAGGAAGAAGGAATGGAAGACAGGTGTCAAGGAAAACCATGTTACCAAAGTTAGGCCAATTGCCTAATGCTGGGCTGGGACTACTGCCTTCATTGAAAATTTTCATTTCTTTTCTATTCAAGCCTGACACAAGCAGACATCTCCCAAGTCTACAATTTTCTTAAAATTAAAAATTAAATATATTACAACTTAGGTTTCTTGGAGGACTGGTTTGACCAGAACAAAATATCCATTTTGCTCCAGAGAACTGGGAGTTGAAGTCTTTGTTTGAGAGGCAGTGTACTATACAGAAAGGGCCATTAAATGGAAGTCTTGTACATGACCAAAGAATTAAACTCCAAACCAGGCTGTCCAGGCTCTTCAATTGGCAATGCCATTAATTCCCTAACAAGTCACTTTACAATAATGAGCCTCAGTTTCTTCATCCAGAAAATGGAGAGTATTTATAGTATCTTCATCTCAAAGAATTGCTGGATTTTCTAAAAAATTAAATAGCATAATGCATTCTGTAAACTTTAAATCCCTATATGAATGCCAATTATTATTACTAAGTTTTTTTTTTCCTTTCCTCTTCAAGGAGTTAGACTAGCACAGTGTATCTAGAGCATTTGGGCTGAAGTCAAGAAATCTTGAGTTCAACTTCCACTTAGATCCTTGGCTATGTGACCCTGAACAAGTCATTGAACTCTCATTTGCTTTAAAAAAAAAAAAAAAAAAAAACGTAAAATGGGGATAGCCACTCACCTTGTTGTTGTGAAAATCAAATGAGAAACTAATTTGTAAAGCACGTGGCAAAGTGTCTGACACATAGCTATTTCATAAATGCTTGTTATCTTCCTTTCTTCCCAAATCAAATTAACTTGTGTGACCAGGCAAACCTGCTAATACTGTTTGGCTATAACTCAGGATTCCCTTACAGAAAAAAGAAGATGATAAAATCATTTGGCCCACATGAGAGCCTTGGACATTAGAAAAAGAATCATTATAATATAGAAGTTTAAGTTGTAATTGCTTCCCAATATTTTTACCATAAAATGTTTTATTGGGCAAGAGGTGAAAAAATACTAACCAGATTTGGTGGACTCCAAGCCTATAAGATGCCACTAAAAAAGACTAGTCACTGACAGTCCTACCCCACCCAGGGACTATTGCTAACCTAACTGGAACTACCCAAGACAAGATTTCTGAAAGTAGTTCTCCAAAAAAAAAAATACTAATAAGCAATGGTAGAAAATAAGCCAAAACACAAGCAACCAAGTAGTCTCTATGAAAAGCTACACTTCAAATTCAAGTGACTAAAAATACTTATTGATCCTGATAGTATTGCACTTTTAAAATATCTTCAAAGGAAAAGGATATAGATTTATACTGAAAAATAACACCAACAGGTTGCACTTGATTTTTATTCAAAGCAAATCTGAGGTAAATGTATTGCTTATATTCAGATCAATATAGTATTTTAATGGATCACAATCAATTTGTACATAATTTTTAAAAATTCCTTAAGTAGTCTTCCTTCATTCCTATCTCATTTTTCTTTTCTCATTCATCTAGTAAAACTAACTTAAATCCCCTTATTCCAAACCTAGATTAGAAGAGTATATATAGGCCTAGACCAGAGGAAAAGTAAAAGGGAGAGTGAGGTCACCTTTGCCAAATTACAATGGAGATAATTAACTAAATATTTATTGAACTACTATGTGCAAAGCAAGAAGTTTTAAGGTATATTCTTAAAATACCTAATCAGCACCTACCTTACATAATTATAAGAAAGTCATAGCGAAGCTGAGCCCAAACTTCAATTATGTTCTTTGCTTAGCAAAAAAATAGTCTTCACTTTTAAAAACACAAAAACTTCTTCCAAAGTGTATTCTTATAAAATACTGGTATAACTATTCCTTTTCCTTAGAGGTGTGCTTTCTAGATTTAGATTATAGATATGCTGACAAGTGTTTTCCAAATAAAACATTTAGTTCAGCAAGCAATTTCTTTGAGTCCATTCAAATCATATAAATATTTCCCCTGCAGTGGGTTATTTTCATTAGCAAATACAGTAAAAATGGCAATGATAATCGAGCAGTTAGTATAGCTAACTAACCTTGCAGGTATTTCTACATGCTCTCAACCATCTCCTAGCTCAAAGGGAACCAAAATTGATTAGATTCCCCTTTTTTGCAAAGTACCTTAGGGCTTTTCAAAAAATGTAACCATTATCCAACCATTCTGGAGAGCAATTTGGAGCTATGCTCAAAAAGTTGTCAAACTGTGCATACCCTTTGACCCAGCAGTGTTTCTACTGGGCCTATATCCCAAAGAGATCTTAGAGGAGGGGAAAGGGACCCACATGTGCAAGAATGTTTGTGGCAGCCCTTTTTGTAGTGGCTAGAAACTGGAAACTGAAAGGATGCCCATCAATTGGAGAGTGGCTGAATAAATTATGGTATATGAATGTTATGGAATATTATTGTTCTGTAAGAAACGACCAGCAGGACGATTTCAGAGAGGCCTGGAGAGACTTGCATGAACTGACGCTGAGTGAAACGAGCAGAACCAGGAGATCATCATGCACAGCAACAACAGTATTACATGATGATCAATTCTGATGAACATGGATCTCTGCAATAAAGAATTGTCTCAAACCAGTTCCAGTTGTTCACTGAAGAAAACCATATACACCCAGAAAGAGGGACATGAAATATGGACCACAACGTAACATTTTCATGATCTCTATTGACATTTGCTTGCATTGTGTTGCCTTTCTCTGATTCTTTTTTTTTTCTTGTAGATAGGATTTTTCTTGCATAACTTCTCAAGCATTTCAACATTATTAACATGTAGTGGACTTCCTGCCATCTAGGGAAGGGGAGGGGACTGGGGGTAAAATTTGTATTGGAAAGCTTTGTAAAGATCAAGGTTGGGGAACTACCCATACATATGTTATACAAATAAAAAGCTTAAAAAAAAAATGTAACCATTTCCAGGGTTAATGATTTTCAAAAATGGTTCCAAATTAACCAGCAAGCAAGACTAGTGTATATAGTGAGTCTTTATTGGCCACTTTGGCTACACTACATATCACTAGCAAAGGAAGTGCTATAAATATACAGCAAAGCAGAGGGGAAAGAGGATTTAAGTCAACCTCCAGCTGCTTTTTCCTTGGTTGTGTGACCTGGCTACTCTCCAAGCAAATTAGATGTAGCAGATCAAAATCAGAATGTGATCAGAATATGACTTTTCCCCTTCTGTGGTTTCCAGATTCCCCTCCCATCTTCTGCTCTCCCTTCCTTTAAAACAGCTTGTATTGATTTTGTATTTATTGCATATTTACTTATATGTACATCCTATTAGGATACAAGTTCAAGAGCATGATAGTTTCATTTTTATGTTTAGTGTTCAGTTCATAGTAAGTGGTTAATAAATTTAAGTTGATTAGATTTAGTTTCAAAGGATGTAGATTCAAATACCACCTCTTTCACTTACTTGTATAACCTTGGAAAGATCCCTTCCTGAATCTGGGCCTCAGTTTCCTCATCTGCAAAATGACAGGGCTAGATTTGATCAATATGATCCTTTCTAGCTCTAGATTTCTTTTGGAGGAGAGGGGCCTTCTCGTTCTGAATTCTATGAAACATTTCTAGAACCAGGAAGACTATAGCTGTTAAAGATGCTGCAATTACATAAACAAAACATTTTCTCCCTTCCAGCCTCTGCCCCCCAAAATAATGGTTGGGGGGGCATCTAAGAAGCTGAAATCAATGTTCATATCAAGACTACTCTGCTCAAAAAAAAATTAGCAATTGTTGGACAGACTGAGAAAGGAGGTACTTTAAAACACTATTGGTGAAGCTGTAAATTAGTACAGTTATTCTGGAGAGCAATTTGAAATTATACCCAAGTCACTATATTTTGCATGCCCTATGACCCAGCTCCAAACTTCAAAGACATCAAGAAAGAGGAAAAGGAGGGGCAGCTAGATGGGGCAGTGGATAGAGCACCAGCCCTGAAGTCAGGAAGACCTGAGTTCAAATCTGGCCTCAGACACTTAACACTTTCTAGCTGTGTGACCCTGGGCAAGTCACTTAACCCCAACTGCCTCAGTTAAAAAAAAAAAAAGAGGAAAGGGACCCATATGTATAAGTGTAAAAATATGTATAAAATATATAAAATATGTATATGTATGTATAAAATATGTATAAAAATATTTTAGTACCTCTTTCTTATAGTAGCAAGGAACTAGAAACTAAAGAATACTCATCAAGTGGGGAACAAATTATGTTACATGACTGTAATGGAAAATTACTGAGCCTTAAAAAGTGACAAATGAGATTTTCAGAGAAAGAAACCTGGAAAGATTTGTGTGAAATGATGAGTAACACAACTCTAACCCTACTAACACTTGTAAAGACAAACTCTGCAAGGCATAAGAACTCTGATCAAGGCAATGACTAGCCAAGATTCCAGAGGAAAAATGATACAGTATGTTACTTACCTCTTGATAGAGTGGATAAACAAAGTGTAGAGTGATATTCATTTTTGAACACAGCCAATTTGGGGATTTGTTTTGCCTCCCAATTGTATACCATATATGATTATATATTATCATATAATAATGTGTATGTATATATATATATATATTATTTATTTTTCTTTCTTTCAATTTGGGGGAGGGTAGAGGCTAGGAACCAGCAATGGGATAACCAAAATGATGGAGATGAGCTCAGTATCAGTTCTAGTTCCAAATTTATGATTCTATGACAATGTTGGTTCATCTGGTATTCCTTAGTCTTACCATATGACCAAGCCACCACTTGAACAAATTCAACCCAATTCAATGAAAAATCTTCTTCTAGCTAATGTTGTTAAATATGAATCTGAGGGGCAGCAGTGGATAGAGCACCAGCCCTGAAGTCAGGAGGACCTGAGTTCAAATCTGGTCTCAAACACTTAACATTCCCTAGCTGTGTGACCCTGGGCAAGTCACTTAACCTCAATTGCCTCAGCAAAAAGGAATATATATATATGTATATGTATATATATATGAATCTGATAAACCTTGTCTTTTTCCTGCACTCAGGAATCCAGTAATTTCGTAGGTTTCATTTCAAAAGTAGAAAAACTTTTCAGACAAAAATACAAAATGTAAAACAATAGTAACCATACTCTTCCCTCATATTCCCTTTAAGCAGGCCTACACAGCTGTTGTTGATCATTCTAGAAGAAGACCAAAGAAACCAGGAGGGTGATGGCTTCACTTGCAAGTAAAATGGATTTATGTGAAGCAGATCGATGGAAAGACATCAATCTCATTCTATCCTTATTTCCAGACTCTCTTTTTATCTTCATCACTTAGCAATCTCTTCTCCTTTGACATTCATTCAACCAAAATGTTCTGCCCAACCCAAATTACAAGAGCTAGAGGTTTCCTCCACAGTATTCTCCTTTCTCAAGGAGTATAGTGCCTGGCTCACCATTTTCCTCTCCTCCACAACTCTACACCTTTATATTGGTAGACTAATTTCCACAGATACTCTCTCAAATTCTCTAATATCCCAAGTTTTACTTCTTTACTCCACTTTAGTAACACACAGGGATGATCACATATTCAATCTCACCATTACTCACAAGAGTTCCACACCTCCTTTAAAAAAAAATCTTTTAAATAAATAAATGTTATGAATAAAAAGACATTCTTCTATCCAACTACAACTTCCTATCATTCCATCTCTTTCCCTATTTAGCCTCACCCCTTCAATCTCTCACTCACTCTCATGGAGACCTACAATCCCCCCCCCCCATATGTCATAATCATCATTTCTCCTAGCCACCTCAAAGTCTTTTGTTTTTCTTTTTCAAGATAAATATCTTCATTTTTTAAGTCCTTTATCATCATGATCATTTTCAATTTCTTGGATGTGCTTCAGTTTTTTAGAAGTGCTACAAGTCTCCAGAACTGGTTACAGTTTCAATCTTACCAGAAGAGGGGTATTACATAGCAGGGTTATTACTTTTCTTGCTCTGTATACCACATTTCTATTAAGATACTCTAAGACCATGTTAACTCTTTAAGCAGTCCTACACAGCTGTTGTTGATCCTTCATTCTACCTTCATTATCAAGCTGACTCGAGTTGAGTTTACTAGAATCCCCATTAGCCATTAGTTAATTTCCTTGGGAAATGTGAAGGTTTCTTGGTTTTATAATACTGTATTATACTATCAGTACTACGGTAACTCCCCCCACATATACTATTCCCCAAAAGTCTCCAACATATCCCATAGAAGGGGGAGGAGGAATGATTTGAATATTCACACAGGTGCTCCTTTCAAAGTTCCTAATCTCCCATTTCCTCAGCCAAAAATCCTAAAACCTTCTGCCTCTACCTCAACTACATAGAAGGATAATCAGATCTCACCATCCATTACCTGCGTTTCATTTCCTTAAAAAAAAAAAAAAATGGGGGCAGCTAGGTGGCACAGTGGATAGAGCACCAGCCCTGAAGTCAGGAGGATCTGAGTTCAAATTTGAAGACTATTCCCTGGCCCTACCTAAGAGCCATAGAATTAGCATGTCAATGATAGAAAGCTGGATAAAAGTATCTCCTTGCTCCGGTTTCTTTGCTAATTTCTTTTGGAACTTAGCCCACTTGTAAGGGTTTTAAATTGCAATAAAACTTTGCCCCTTGACTAGGAAATGGGTTTAAGCCGGCAAATATTTATATATACTTTTTTTTTTTATAAAGCAAGTTGTACATAACAGAAATTTGTAATTTCACATAAAATCTTTCTGTTCTACTTCATATGTGGGTGCGTGCTTTTTGACATTCGTTTAGATTTTTAAAATGCCTTCCTCTGTGACCCTCCTGACAAAATATTTGTATATTCTGGTATTTTTTAAAAATTTGTATTATTTTCTAAGTTTAAAAAAAAAAAAAGGAACAGCCTTTGCTGTACAAATGCACTGGAAAAGTTACAGAGATCAACAACACAAATTCTATGTCTAAATTTAGTGGATTCTATTTTTAGCTCTTTAATCCGAAACTTTCTCCTAGGCACCTCCCAGAAAATTTCTCCTCAGGCAATTAAACTGTCTCACTACTGTTGCAAGTCTGTATAAGCAGAAAAGCTCTTTCTTCAGTTGTGCAATAACTAAGATCTGGCCTGCTCCAAAGATCATTTTCCAAATTTCCTCTGTCCAGTGGACAGCTATCATTTTCCTAAGATCACCTAGCTAGTTGTAAGCTATGTTAAGTGAGAGGTGCCTGAAGCTCAAGATTTATTAAGTATCTGAGAACAGATTCAAACTTGAACATCCCCTAAATTCAGCACTCTATTCACTACCTACACCGTACTACCATTTTTTTTTTAAACAGGAGGGTCAAAATATCTATTAAAGAGTAAAAACCTGGTGAGTGATGTTTAATAACTAATCAAAAACTCAAATGCAAAGAATTTTACCATAGAAGGTAAAGGATTAACTTTTACACTTTTCACTTAAACATCATTTAATGATAACTAGTGCCATGGAAAAATTCCTGGATTTCAAATCAGTGTATTTCATATTAAATACCAGTTGTCATCAATGATGGGAATTGAACTAAGTAATCTCTAAGGTCCATTCCAACTCCAAGGCCATGATATTATATATGATTATGACAGCATGATATCACATTATTGGATTATTTTTCTTGGAAAAAAATGATAAATAATGGAATTATTACTATCCTGGGCAAAAGTTTCTTTTTTATAAAATAAAATTAATCTACATATAATTATATATTTGCCTATTTATTACATTTTTATGATTATATATATTCTATTTATCAATAGATGGCTGGTTACAAACTCATACCCTATTTAGAGCTGTGAGAAATAACTAGCCTCCAGTCTTCAACTTTTTAATGATGCAATAATTTATATTTAACTCACTTATTCATTTGGAATGTCCTAAGTGGTATCAGATAGGGATCCAAACCTATTTTGTGCCAAACTACTAACCAGTTTCCCAAAAGTTCTTATTAAATGAAAGAATTCTTTTTCTAGGTCTCATTGTTTAACAATCATACTTGGGAAAATTGGTGAGTGATTTTGCAAAAAAAGGATTTATATCACCTCACACCATAGACCTCTGTGAATTCCATCAGAATGACATAAAAATACAATTTTAAATGGAAGAAAATAAAATCATGTATTTTTCTCTCTAATGTGAAGATATGTTTAAACACATTAAAAATTTATTTCTAAACAAAAATAATATAATTTACAAGAAAATAAGATTGGGAAAAATACAGGAAATATGATAGATTAAAATCTGATATCTAATATGTGATACTGTTATAAGCTTACAAAGTTAATTTCAAGTGCATTAAAAACTAAAAATAGAAAGAGCCAATGTTCATAAGAAATATAAATTGTTAATAGTCACTTGAAACATGTTTGATTTCATTTATCTTCAAAGAAATGCAATTTAAAACAACTTGGAGTCATCACACCCACCAAAATGGCAAAAATAACTAAAAGTAGTAAAACTTAAAGGTTGCTAAAGAACTGTAGAAAAACAAATCCTGATGAATGTAATAGAACATTATTGTGTTGTAGAAAATGATAAGAGATGATTTCAGAGAAACCTTGTATGAACTGGGAATACTTGTATGAATTGATGCAGAGTAAAGTGAGCAGATCCAAGCAAGTAATTTGTAATATAACATCAACATTGAATAAAATAAATTTTAAAAAGTTTTTAACAACTTTGGTCAATTCAAATGATTAACTATAATTCTATGGATTGTTACTGTTCAGTCATTTTCAATCATGACTATCCCTTTTCTTGGCAAAAATAATGAAGTGCAGTAGATAGAGCACCGACCCTGAAGTCAAGAGGACCTGAGTTCAAATTTGGTCTCAGACACTTAACATTCCCTACCTGTGTGACCCTGGGCAAGTCACTTAACCTCAATTGCCTCAGCAAAAAGCAAAAAAAAAAAAGGGGGGGAGGGGTCCTGCTATTTCCTTCTCCGATTCATTTTACAGATGAAGAAATTGAGCTAAGCAGAGTTAAGTGACTTACCAAGCTACTAAGTATTGAAGGCGAGATTTTTTTAACTCAAGAGAAAGATGAGCCTTCCTGACTCCAGACTCCATGTTCTATCTGCTGCACCACCAAGCTGCCCCTGATTCTAGGGCACTGATCATGATAATAAAGAAAGCTATTCATTTCTGACAGAGAACTGATGCACATAATATGGAGAGCAAGACACGATTTCTGAAGAAGGTCAATATAGGGATCTGTTTTGCTTTATATTTACTTATTATTAGGGAAAATGCTTTTTTTTTTCTTGAAGGGAGAGGGAAGCAGAAAAAAATGCTTTACAATTTTAATTTGATTGAAAACAAGTTTTAATTAAAAAAGCAAAGCAGGTGTTTTTTCATGACTGATAGAACTACAAACTTATTTTTTAAAAAAAGATACACAGTATTAGGTGTACATAGTGCTACAAAAAAAACTAAAAACAAATTCAATGTCTAACAACTGAAGAATGTGAAGAATGATCTTTACATATCTGATTCCCCAAACCTACAAATTTAATTTCATGTCTCTCTTGAGCACCAGGTCTCCATCACCAAATGCGTGAATGTCTTTAGATATCCCATACACATGCCAAGCTCAACATGTCCAAAATGGAACTCATTACACATACACACACACATACACACACACACACACACACTTCCTAACTTCATTACTCTTATCGATATCATAAGCCTTTCCAAGTATGTCATTTTCAATTCTTATCCTTGCCACTCCTGCCCCTCAATATTCTATCGGTTGTCCAAATCTTTTTGAGTCGGCTTCCACATTTCATACATCCATTCCCTTCACTCAGGAAATATACCCACTAACTTAACTCTGGTCATCATTTCCTACCTACACTCTTGCACTAGCCTCCCTGCTTCCATTATTTTCTCTTTCCAATCTGTCCTCCACATATCTGCCAAAGTGATTTTTAAATTTTTATTAATTTGTATTTGTATCTTTTTTTATGTCTTTCTCTTGCTAAATATTCCTCTCTCCTTCAAGCCTCCCAGATAACCATCTCTTTTAAGATAGATTTAAAAAGGAGGGCAAAAAAGCAGTTCAAAATAAAAAGCTAATCCATCCATCAAGTTCAATAATATATGCAATGTTCCACATACATATTCCCTTACTTCTACAAAAAAAGGAAAGGAGCTACATGCCTCATCTCTCTTTGTAGCTGAAGTTGATCATTTTAATTACATGGCATTTACTTTCAATTTGTTATTTATTCTTTCCATTTATATTGTTGAGGTCACTGTGTACAGCAATATCCTGGATAAGCTTACTTTGTTATCAATTCCTATAAGTCTTTCCTCATCTCTCTACATTCTTCATATTCATCATTTATATACTGCAGGGCAATACAACTCAAAGTAAAATTTCTAAATCTAAATAGGTCTGATCCTATCCCACGTCCCAGCTTCAGCAACTCCTTATTATCTTTAGAATAAAATGCAAATTCTGCTTGCATGTATAACAGTTTATCTTTACAGACTGATCTCACTACTTCTTTGGGTGAATTCTAGGATTCAAATTGGAAATTTGTTGTTTTCTCAAAATGACCATCCCTCTCCCACCACAGTACCTTTGTACAAATTGTCCCACACCTGGAATACCTCTCCTCATGTCCACTTTCTTTCTAGGCTCAGCTCTTCCACAAGAAGCCCTTCCTTACACTCTCACTCTCTCAGCCCTCCACCCCCCAACACACATAGCTCAGTACCTTTTGAGCATTCCCAAAATTACTTTGTAAGATGTTTACTTACTTTGAGATACTTCAATCAATAATAATTTATTAAGTGCCAGGCAAAACTAAATGCAAGGGATACAAGGAAAAGTCAAAAAAATCCTCATTCTGTCATGATATCACTAGCACCAATCATACAGTTGTTTGTTAAAATGAATTGGTTAGGTAAATTGTGGAACATTAACATAATGGAATACCATAATGCAGTTAAGAGCCAAGTGTGAGAAATAAAGGTAGAAAGACCTTTATGAAACAATGTCATAACCACAATTTACTTTTTCACTCTTTTACTTAAATCCCAAATAGCACAGAAAAATTATTGCTTCATAATTTGAAATCTGATATATCAAATCCCCTTTATTTCTATTTAATATACTTATTTTCCCAGTCTTGATATAGTTTTTCTACATGAATTTTATTATGTCTTTTAATTCTACAAAGTATCTTAGGTAATTTGATTTAGAACTAAAATACTGTTAATGTGATTAGTAACATTTTGGGGGTTTTTGGGTTTTTTTTTTAATGTATTGGCATGGCTTATCAATGAACACTAACTAGATCTCCCCTATTTAGATCTTCCTTTATTTCTGATTATTAAGTAATTGCATTTGAAAGAGGAGTGTTTGTGTCTATGTATGTGTCTTGGTAAGTTAACTCCAAAATAGTTACTTCTCCTCCTTCCAGGTTTGTGTTAATAGCATACAAAAATGCTAATGATCTGGGACTTATTTTGCATCTTACTTTGCCAGAGCCATTATGTTAACTTTTGTTGATTTTCTAGGGTTTTCCCAGTATGCCATATGATGTCGAAAAATAATTTTGCCTTCTTTCCGATAATGCATTGTCCCTTAATTTTTATCTTACTAATATTGCTATAGTTAGCATTTTTAATGTTTTATTGAATAATAATAGTAAGAAGGGACCTCTTTGCTTCTAGGTTTTAGGTTTGTTTTTTGTTTTTTTTTTACAAACTGAAAACTATTTAAATGTAGAGTTGCAAATACTATCTGTCACAATAACTCAATTCTTTTGCTGAATTGTTTGCAGAAATTATATCCTATGAGATATTTAATCAAGTAGTAGACTGGGTTTTTGTAAGATATATTGAAACAAAATTTATCAACATTCAACATATTTTAAGAATAAATGAACCAATTAAAGAAAAACACCAAACAAATGTAGAAAATGGAATGCTTTCAACTAGGTTGTTACTTTCAAAAATGCAGCCAAATTCTGTAGAGAATTAATATAAATATTCTACATTGGTAGAAAAATCAATTCTGCATATCATACAGCAAAGTTAGATGAATCGGATCCCTTGCAGAAATAAAATACTTAAGAATAGCTTTTTTCAACTTTGAACAATCACTTAGCTTTCTAATAAACATTTTTACACCAATTATTAGGAGGCAATTTTCAGAGATTATTGCTCTCTTACAGTCTTTTATACTCTAAGCAGGAAGAAATTCCAACACCTACAGGATCTAAGGGCAAATTCCAATTCATTGTACTAAGTACAATTACCAACACAAACTAAGCATTGGCTGATTATTTCTCTGAATAATATGCAGCATTCCAAATGCTTCTACTTACTACTGGGCTGTTTCCCAACTGGCACACTACCCTATATTTAGGATGCAATAGTGCAATGACTAGCAGCAGCAAAAATGAATCAGTGGTTTCATATGTGCAGAATGGCAGGGGACAGTGAGATGTGTTGAAATATAAAGGACGAATCTAAATACCCTTAAAAAGAGGGGAAAAGTGGGACATCTATGGAAGGAAATTTAAAAATAATACAGGTATGCCTCATTTTATAATAGATATCGGCCATTACACTTTTCCCTGAAAAACTGTAAAATAAATCATCTTTGAAACTGCAGATATACTGGAGCAAATCTGATATTTAGAGAAATCTCACAATAAATGTTTTTTGTGAAATTAATAAACATATATGCCCCAATTTTATTTTGCATAAATCAATTTTCATAATTCTAAACTTCTGAAATAAGATAATTGTACTCTACACAAAAGCAGAGAAATGTTTTAAAAGTATAATTTGTATTTTCTAATACAATTCTATTTCAAAAATACTTAGCTAAAATGAGAACTAGAACCCACTGGAAAGGGTGAAGAATAGTGATAAATGCCTACTGCCAGGCTAGAATTCTTCCATGCCCTTGCCAGAAAGACAAAAAAATGCCACAGCCCACATGAGTGAGTCAAACTAGTCCATCAAATTATCAAAGGTCACTCTACTGAGGAGAAAAAAAAATGTTTTACACTGAAGATTTGACAAACCAAGACCAAGAATTACATGGAAACATTCAAAGATACAAAAGTAATTCAAAATGCAAATATTCAACATACTAGAATTTAAATTTTTTTTTTTAAATTTCTAGTTCAGAATGGTGCAACTTCAAAACAAAACCTGAACACCTGCCTTTTGTTGCTAATCCCTCAGAAAAGAAGTCATACACTCTTATCAATTTCACTTCTTCCCAGGAAGGACTAACATACTCAAGCAAAATCTTAATCTTTGAAAATTAATTTATATTTAACATTCAGGCACCTAGTAGGAATTAAGTCACATAAAGTTCATTCAATAAGTAACTGGGGACACAAATCTGGCTTCACAAATTCCATACTTCAATTATAATCTCTCAAAAGCTTAAAAGTTTGATTGACTATATGTATCTTATTAAAAAGGTTGAAACTGGCAATATGACCCAAGAGTATCCAAAACTGAAAAACACATATTGGATCCTAGCTATTAAGGCTAGCTTCAGAGTTTTAGCATTGTAAGAGTGAACAATTTAAAAATAGTAGATTGTAAAAATGTTGTTACCGGAACAATACTGAGTTCAGACTTTTTTTTAAAATGAGGAAACCTAGGGGCAGCTAGGTGGCGCAGTGGATAGAGCACCAGCCCTGAAGTCAGGAGGACCTGAGTTCAAATCTGGTCTCAGACACTTAACATTCCCTAGCTGTGTGACCCTGGGCAAGTCACTTAACCCCAATTGCCAAAGCAAAAAAAAAATAAAATAAAATAAAAATTAAAAAAAATAAAAATAAATAAATAAATAAATAAAATGAGGAAACCTAAAAAAAAAAAAAAAAAAAAAAAGAAAAACCGAAACTAAAAAAAAAAAAAAAAAAAAAAGAGGAAACCTGAAGAAAAAACATAACATTGGCCTAAAACTTGTCTCCAAAATTCCAATTTATCTTCAAACTTGTCTGTTATTCTCTTCCACAAGAAACCTCCACTCCAGTCAAACTGGTTTCCTAGACATACCTCAAATATCCTACCTCTTCACCTTTGTTCAAATTCTCCCCTGGAATGCCATCTTTTTCCCTCCTCTCCAGTTTTCTAAATTTTATTCAATGATGATCCAATTAAGGCCCTACTTATTTTCTGCATAGACACCAAAAAAGATCATTCTAAGCAATTTATGTTCCCATTCTCTCTCCCCAACTAGAAAACAAACTATTTGAGGGAAGGAGCAAATTCATATAATAATACTTTATATCCTACAGTACACCTAATACATGGTAAGCACCCAAATTCTGGCTGTGGGTTTTTATTCTAGAGTAAATACAAACTCATGCCAGAAGGCAGTTTCCTAAAGGAAGTGTCCCCTACCTTCAGGGGATGAAAAAACTATTTCCCCAAAGTATGGAAATCACAGAAGGGTGAGTTGTTGCTAGGAAAACAAAACTTGCAATTCTATGATAAAATTCTGCCCTCTTACTGGTTGGGCACATATAAACTTAAAATGATCCCAAATTCTACTTCTTCCTTTTACTTTTCAACATCCACAACGCCACAGGTCCTTAGGGAACTAAACACTACTATACAGTATTGTAAATGCAAAAACAAACAGCCCCGGCCTCAAGGAATTTACATTCTACTAGTGGATAATATGAGTATGCAGAGATGAGTAGAATGTCTTTACCATCTCCCTATTTTCTTCTCTATATCTGTTTCCACCTCTAGAAAAAGCTCCTTAGAACTTCCTTCAGAAAAATCTAACATTAATAAGATATCATTGGGTGAAAGTTAAGGGCAAAAGTTGGAACTCAGATTTCAGAACACAACTATAAAACAAAAAAGCAGAGGTAATGTGTTTAATTTTGCCTTAAAAAGGATAAAAACAGTAATTTACACTGAGATTAAGAAAAATGTCCAAAAGAAAAAAGTAGAAGAAATTGTGAGGCATTTCAAAGCAGAAATAAATAACTCACCTGGAAAAAAGATTGGGCAGAGGTAATTTAAGACTCATCAAACTATCTGAAAGCCATGACCAAGAAAACTGTTTAATATTGTCCACAATTGTCCAAGCCTTCAGGATTGAATCCAATGGGCTGCAGGTTTTAGGTTAGATATAAACAAGATTCTTCACTATCAGTGCAACTGAGTTGCCAAGGGAAACTAAGGAATTTCTTTTTCTTGGGAATGTATTCTAATACTATCTGAAGTAATCAAGAATAATCCCAGATAGAAAGAAAGTACTTTAGATGCTCTGGTAAGGTGCCCTTCTTCCCCTCTCATTCCTATTCCTAAACCCACTAATTCTCAATGTGGCCACTAACCTCAGTCCAAACATTACTATTTAAGTCAAAAGAGGTGCTTGGACACATTGTTAAATTTCCCCTCCACTATCAGCAAGCTGTTGATTTTTTTCAGAATAGTGTAGACCGGCAAGTTCTTGACTGAGAGCCTACCAACAGGAGTTTTTCACAATTTTTATTAAATGTTTATTGTGTAAATATTGCTTCCTACTTCTACTCACATTCATCTGCATGTCTGGAATCTTCCCCAACTTCCATTTGATAAAATACTTCCCTCCCTTTAATTTCCTAGCAAAAAAGAAATCTCTCCTTTGTTTGTTTTGGCCCAAAATCATGAGTATCTGGTATTGAGTCCACTTTCTCATTCCTAAATCAAATTAACTTGGTCTCATTCAAGTTCTCAAAAAATCTAATAATACATATTTAACACTGTCAAAATATCTGTCCTCTTAAAAACTACACTACTCTGAAAGACCTTAGAGCCCTACTAAAATCATAATATACCTATCCCCAGACACCCAAAACACACCTGTAGAAATATGCACTACTTTTGTTTCATAAACAGAAAGAAAGAGAAAATGAAAGAGGGAAACTAAGAAAGAGAGAAGGAAGAGAGTGAAGAGGAACTGATGGAGAAAGGAGAGGGAGAAAAGAAAGGGGAGAGACAGAAAGGGGGGGGAGGGGTTTCAAACAGACTAGGACCTTTGCCAGTAACATTTCTACTCACTTTTTCAGAGAAAGCAAGAGTAAGCTGTGTTTCAGAGACAGAACTCTTAATACAATACTAAACCAAATCCTTGCCAAAAAAAAAAAAAAAAACCTTCAACTTTAAAAACTATGTATACAACTAAGCGAGCACAAACATCCAAAACTTCTCCATATTGGGCGACTTTCTGAAAATAAAATCGCAGTAATAAAAGGTGTGCTAAATTCTGAAACTGACAAAAAGCAAGAAAATTCTTTTCAGCCTTAAAATGCATCCTAAACCTTTAAGAATCTAGAGGTTACCTACCTGTCAAAATGTATATATTAGCCTCACTCTTTAAATCACCAGCTCTGCCATGAATTTGAAGAGGAGTCTTAAGGAATTAAGGGAGGTTTCCCTGACAGGCGAAGCAGACTGCCCTCTGGGGAAGCCTCCCTGAGACACCCAACTTTGAAGCTGCTCTCTCCAACTCCAGGGCAAGGATGAGCAGATCCTGGAGCTCCCAAAGAAGCCTCCCACACGAGGTGGGGGTCGTGAGGAACCTCCCTCCTGCCCAGGAGAAGGGCTTAACGAGCGACTCAACCTGCCTGCTCTGTGAGCAGCTTCTCAGAGTGAGGCTCAGCATCCACAAAAACCTCATGCAGCTTTCCTTCCCCCCCCCCCGCTTCCTCTTCCTCACCCAGATGCAAACTCGTCCCCCAAATCGGGTTGGGGGGTCACCCAGGCAGGCTCCGAAATCCCCTAGCCTTTGGGGCCCACTGCCGGCATGCAGCCCGCCCAGAAGCCCCGGTGGCTCCCGGATTGGTAAGGCCCCAGTCGCGCACCCGGGCCGACCTCGGCCCCGCGGCCTGCTTCGCCGCCGCCTCCGTGCCAGCCCGGGGCCCGGCAACAAAAGAAGGTCTCACCAACCGCCGGGCCCGGGCCCCCCTCGACAACCCTCTCTGCCCCGCATGCCCACACCCGCTGCCGCCGCCCCCCAGGCCTCGACCCTCAGACCGGGAGGGGATGCAGGCGGCGGCAAGAGGTAAAGGCAGTGCCGCCCGAGAACCACCCCCCCCCAAACCGCTGGCCCGGGCCCGCCCGCTCGCCTGCCAGTGCAGGACAAGGACACGGGCGGGCCCGGGCCGGCGGGCGCAGGCCTCGCTTGCACCCCGGACCGAGGGCCCCGAACGGGCGCAGCAGCAGGTGTTAGGCGGCAAGGAAAGAGGAGGGGGCTGAGGCGACTGAGGGAGGGGGAGGGGCGCGGGCCGGGCGGACCCTGGGCCCGGGAGCCTCTGGGCGGCCGTAGGGGGAGGGCGTGACTCACCCCCGAGCGCAGCCGGGAAGCGGCAGGTGCCGACACTCCCCGCTCCGCCAGGACG
>JAJPUD010001848.1:279836-298188 GCA_023553655.1 Myrmecobius fasciatus | reverse complement strand
GAAAGAAAGAAAGAAAGAAAGAAAGAAAGAAAGAAAGAAAGAAAGAAGGAAAGAGAAAAAGAAAAAGAAAAGAAGAATGTATACTTCAATTTGTACTCTGAGTCTATCAGTGCTCCTTCTGGAGGTGGATACTATATTTCTTCATGAATCCTCTGAAATTATAGTTGACCATTGTGTTGATAGGAATTTCTAAGTCTTCCAAAGTTGTTTGCCTTTACAATTTTGTTGTTATTGTATAAATTGTTTTCCTGGTTCTGCTCATTTTATTCTGTTTTAATTCATACAAATCTCTTTCTCTGAACTCATCCTCATTTTTGTTTTTTTGCATTACAATGCAATAGAATTCTATATTCATATATTATAAATTGTTCAGCTATTCCTCAGTTGATAGATACTCCCTCAGTTTGCAATTCTTTGCCACCACATAAAGAGTTGCTATAAACATTTTTGTGCATATGTGCTGTCTTTCTCTTTCTTTGATGTCTTTGGATTATAGACCTAATAATGGTATCTTTAGGCCAAAGGGTATGCACAATTTAATAGCTTTTTGGTCATAGTTCCAAATTGCTTTCCAAACTGGTGTGATTAGTTCACAATTCCACCAATAGTACATTAATGTGATTATTTTCCTCCAGCCTCTCCAGTATTTGTCACTTTCCATTTCTGTCAAACTTGCCAGTCTGAGGGGTATAAAATGGAACCTCAGAGTGTTTTAATTTGCTTTTCTATAATTATTAGTAATAAGTAATATAAATAAATAATTGTTAGTAATATTAATTAATAATTTACTAATTAGTACTACTTAGTAACAGTTTTATATGGCTATTGATAACTTGTTTTTCTTCCTCTAAGAACTGCCTAATCATATCTTTTGACTATTTATTTATCTATCACTTCATCCCCAGAAAACTCCCAGGACCAGTCCAGCCTGGCTGGAGCCACCACCAGACCCACTGCCTGCCCCAGGGAACAGAGCAGATCTTGTGCCTGGGAGGGAACCTGTTTCTAAGATCTTTTTTTGGTGGGGGAGGGGGATTAGGGGAATATGAAAGAGAAACAGGGATATTCTATCAATGGTCTGTCCCTATTTTTTTAGGTCTGATGGAGTTAGGGAGAGGCCCTTGAGGATTGGAAGCTGGATGGGAGATTAAAAAAAAAAAAAAAAAAAAAAGGCAATCCTAGAACGGGCATACAACCCAGCCCAGCCTGGAGTTTCTGAAAGCAATCTGAAGGTCAACTCCCTAATTCTGTGGAATGGGCTCATTGTTCCTAAAGACTCACCAAGGACCAGTTGGTGGTGCCTTCCAAGTGGCCTAACCTCCCCGGAAAGGGTCCCTCCCTTCAGGTTCCTGGAACACAGACAGATTCATAACTCCCTCCATGGGGTGCAAAGTCAATGAATGATGCCGCCCTAAACTAAATAGACCTAATTACATCCCTGCTCATTCATACAGGTATCCTGCAGCCTCTGTGCTAAATCCCATCAGGTTTGTCCTCCTTAGCTCCTTTGAGTCCCTTAAAGAGCCTCCCCCAAACCCCTAAGTCCCTTTAGTTTAGAAGCCATTACAACAAGAAACAAAATTCCAGTGGAAGAAGATTGAGCAAGGGAGGGGGCTGTGCTCATCCATCTTGAGGAGCCATCCCCCTCTCCAACAACAGGACCAGGGACAAAGTTGCTAAGTGTGGAAGAACCTCCGGGAGGGTCCCCAGGTCTTACTTCTAAGCAGGCAGTCCCATAATGGGGGTGTGGAGGCTCCTCCCCAGGATCACTTTGGCTGATTGACAGTTGCTGGTAGGGGAGGAGTAAGAAGGGGGAGGTAAAAGAGAGCCTCTTCTCTAGCCCAAAGGCTGCTCCTGGAATAAACCCCCAAGTAATGCTGGGCTTTGGCTTTGGCCCTGGCCCTGCCAGAGAGTGAGGCAGAATAGCCTTGAGTTCCGGTCCTTTTGTCTAGCTTTAACAGAAGGTGAATTGTCAGGCTGACACAGGAGCAAAGTAGCTGATAAGTTCATCCGGGAGAAAATGCCAAAGGGAATGATTGTTTATTAAATATCAGTCACACTCCAGCCTTCTCAGGAGCCTGCTTCCTTAGAATCCTGGATTGAGAGAAGGTCTGACCTGGAAGGATTTTTAGAACACAGAATGTCACACAGGTGGAAGGGACCTCACACCATCGAACCAAAGAAAAGATGAGCTGGGACTGCTCTGAGAAAAGAGAACAGAAAATCAAAGTGGCTGGTAAGATTTACAGCTGCAAGGAACCTCAGAGGTCATCGAGTCTAATTTTACCGATGAGGACAGAGGCTTGGAAGAGAAGAAAAAATAGTTCCCTAAGCTAAGAGTAGAAATGTCAGTTGAAATCCATTCCTCCAACCACAAATCTCTTCACTGAGTCACTGTTAGATTTGAAAAGGACCTCAGAGACCATATAATCCACCTCTTCATTTGAAAGGAGCCGAGTAAAGGCCTTCTTCAGACCGGCTCCCTTAGATTCTTAGACTCTTACAACTTGTTCAAACCGTCAGGTTAGTGGGAGACCAGTACTTCTGTCTCCCAGGGCCCATCCCACTTCTCTGAGCAGCCTCCCTCCTGACATGATTGTTCACCCCAGCCGGCCAGCTTCTGGCTCTTTGCTTTCTCTCTGGCACTTGGGTCAAATGCCTGCCACATTCCTTGGTCCACTCACTCCTCAACAGCTTCCATTTTCACCCTCTTTGTCTTGCCCACTCTTATCTAAGGCTTGTGGTGAATGTGACTAGAAGTGGGTTGATCTAGCACACAGGGAGCTTTCAAAATAGGGATGAGGATTGCTCCTGAGCCCTCAGTAGCCCTACTGAAAATATCCCTGGCCCCTGGGGACTAGAGCTGAATAACTGGAATCAGGGAGTAAGGGAGGTTAGTCTTGCCTTAAGGCTCAGTAGGTTCACTCTGATTATTAGCTTAAAAGAAAAGAAAAGAAAAAGAAAAAAGAAAGAAATCTTTTGCAGCAGAACAGATTTAGGTCAGATATAAATAAGGCCTTCCTGACTGTGTAGTTTGTGTGTGTGAGAGAGAGAAAGAGACAGAGACAGAGACAGACAGAGAAAGAGGGAGGGAGGGAAAAGGGAAAGAGGGAAGAAGGAAAGAGAGAGGGAGAGAGGGAAAAAAGGGAGGGAGGGATGGAGAGAGAGAAAGAAAAAAAGAAAGAGAAAGAGAGGGAAGGAGAGAGGGAGGGAAGGAGAGAGGGAAAGAGGGAGAATTTTCTGCTAAAGGATATTAGAAGTACAAAATCAGTCAATATCTAGGGCCCAACCAAGGTGTTTTTTTTCCTTTCAGGAGAATGTAAGCTTTTTGAGACCAAGGGACTATTTCTTTTTCCCTTTGACTCCTCCAAGCTTAGTAAAGTACCTGATATATAATAGGTATGTAAGCCCCAAAAGGTAAGGAGCTCTTCCCCATCACTAGAAAACTTCAGGTGGATGCTAGTTGACCACTTTGGGGGGATATGGTAGAAAAGAATCTCCACTTGGTACTGACTAAATTCTCTTTTCCAACTGATATTTTGTGATTCTGGGGCCCAAGAAATCAAAATATGTGCAGAAATTTTGGGGGGAGGTTTGTGCACTTAGATCCATCCTCCCCTCCCCCAACCCCATTCATTCTACACTTAAATGGAGATCTGTCTGCCCATTCTCTTAATCAGTGTAGACGCCCAGAGCCCAGAGCTCCTGTCTGCCTTCCTTTCGCTTAGCCACATGCCAGAGGGGTGATTCACTCCCAGCTCCAGCCAAGGCCCCACCCAGGCAAGGACTCCCTTTGGCTCCCAGATTCACGTTCCCTCTGCCTCAAATAGCAGACCACATGCCCTTCTACTTGTACCCTGAGGATGTTTTGGAATGGGGGAGAGGAGCAGGAGGGGCCTCCCTCCCACAGGGACAGTGACCTGGCTACAATTGCACAGCTTTTAAATCTGTAGCAGAGACTCCAACCTTGTGCTTCCGACTCTAATTTTAACACTTTCTCCAGTTAAATTGCATTACTTTTCTAGTCTTTTCCTTCTTAAAACCAATCAGAACAGGTTAAGAATAGTTGTCTCTGGTCCCTACTTCAGGTTCAGGCCTCTAGAGGATCCACAACTGCTAAGGGATAAAGGAATTGAATAATGGTAGCTATCTGACCAGAGAGTTTGCCCTGGATTCTGAGGGGAGAAAGGGGAGGAGCAGGCTCTGGTGTTGGGAAGCCAAACTCTTGCCAAGTGTCGATGGGCTCCAGCCCAGCTGTTGCTATCTTCCCTGGGTGATTTGCCCTTTCCCAGCACCCAGCAGGGGCCCCAGGAATACAAGGACATCACAGTAATTTTCACAGAATCACAACATTTCAGAGCTGGAAAGGGTCTCATCTAGTTCATTTCATCCATCAACAAGAATCCCCCCTGCTCCCCAACACACCTGACAAGTGACCTAGTACAGTATCTGTCTGACACATAGTAGGTGCTTAATAAAGGCAAGATGAAAAATTGACTAATCAGTCCTTGTATGAAAGCCTCCAAAGAAAGGGATCCCACTGCTTCCCTCCCAGGACAGGCTATTCCACTTTGGGATAACTCTCCTTTTTTTTCCTCACACCAATTCCGTATTTATCTCTTTACAATTTCCACTATCTGCCTTTTTTGCTGATAAGATATTCTCCCCCAAGGATTGTCTTAGTGACTGTTCCCAAAACATATCCCCTCTGCAGCCTTGAGCTTTCATGCAAACAGGGTGATTAGGGCCCTGGCTAGAGCAGCTGCTGCTGCCCACACCAGGCCAGGTGACCTGTGAGTTATCCTGTGAGTCCTTTGGCCCTGCTTCCCAGAATAATTAACCTTCCTGGCCTGACCGAATGCCTCCCCCTCAGCCCTGAGATGCTTTACAGAGGGTCTCAAGGAACATCGTCAGTATTACAAACAACAGTAATGTCATGGCTTGCTTTTCTATAATCCTTTACAAAGATTTTGCCTTATAATAGTATGATGGGGTAACACCCTCTCATCTTCAGTTTCCAGAGGAAGGTAAATTAGTTATATTACATTTCATGTCTCAGACATGAAATAAGTTGTTCAAAGTCACACAGCTAGTAAGGGTCTGGAACAAGAACTTTAACTCACATCTTATGACTTAAGTCCAAACTCTTTCCACCTCTCTCTCTCTCTCTCTCTTATATATATATATATATATATATATATATATATATATATATATATATGTATACGTATATATATATGTATATGTATATATACATATATATATAAAGATATATGAGCATAATACATAGGATATACTATGTGTATATAGCTTGTAATATATGTATACATAGTAGTAAATATAACATGTTGCATATATAAGTACATATGTTTTATATATATATACCATATATATTACACAGAGTATATATATTAAATATATACTATATAATAATATAATATCAGTTATTCAGAAAATATTAGTATCACCTTAAATGTTAATAGCTTAAATATACAGGAAACAACCTAAATATATATATATACATATATATGTATGTTTGTTTATATATAAGTTTTAATATATTCACATATTTCTAATGTATATGCATGTCTATATGCTTATATATATCAACATGTATACATAGATATTTGTAATGTACATATGTATGTCTATATGTACATGTATATATATGCATGAATATAGATATCTAGCTATTGAATATCATATATATTATATAAAGCAAGGCATGTCATGTGATAAAAGCCATTATAAAGGTAAAAGCCACTGAAGTGTGGAAACACAGCAAGATTCCTTCTAGCTGAGGGAACCTGAAGGTTTCAGTGATAGCAGGAAAGCTACACCTTGAATAATGAAGCCCATGACTCTGTCGGTATTAATCAGAATAAATGTGTTGACTCAACAGGTAGGTAGAAATAAGAGTAATGTACTCTGAGAGGGAAGAAGACAAAATAAATCCTGGGGCTCTGATCTCTCCATCAGCCTTAGTGACTCAGTTTTTCCTAATAATATTAATAGTAGCTTACATTTATCTCATACTTAGTATATTCCTGGAACCGTGCAAAGTGCTTTGTAAATATTATTTTATCAAGCCTCACAACTCTAAGAGATAGGGGGCTATTATTATCCCCAGGTTATAGATGAAGAAACTGAAGTAAACAGAAATAAAATTACTTTCCCAGGGTCACACAGCTAAGTGTTTGAGATTAGCTTCCAACTTGGGTCGGCCTGACTCCAAGCCTGGTGCTTTGTTCATTATGCCATCTCACAGAAATATTTTTATTCCTTAGTACCTAACATAATGCAGAAGATAACTTTCTATTTCTAGAACATCTGGAAAACTCAGGACCATTTCCCACTTGATACATACTGGCTGTGAAAACTGGTAGGAAAGGAAGGAGGGGAAGTCACTTATATTTCCATTAGACAGTTCTCTGAGACTTGCATGAACTGATGCTGAATGAAATGAGCAGAACCAGCAGATCATTGTACATGGCTACAACAATACTGTACAATGATCAATCCTGATGGACATGGCTCTCTTCAACAATGAGATGATTCAGGTCAGTTCCAATGATCCTGTAATGAAGAGAGCCATCTATACCCAAAGAGAAGTGGGAACTGAATGTGGACCACAACATAGCATTTTCACTCTTTTTGCTGTTGTTTGCTTGTTGCATTTTGTTTTCTTTCTTATTTTTTTCTTTTTGATCTGATTTTTCCTGTGCAGCAAAATAAATATAAATAATTATACATATATTGAATTTAACATATTTAACATATATTGGATTACTTGCCCTGGGGGAGGGGAGGGATTTGGAACACAAGGTTTTGCAAAGGTCAATATTGAAAAATTATCCATGCAATTTTTTTCTTTTTGCTGAGGCAATTGAGGTTAAGTGACTTGCCCAGGGTCACACAGCTAGGGAATGTTAGGTGTCTGAGACCACATTTGAACTCAGGTCCTCCTGACTTCAGGAATGGTGCTCTATCCACTATGCCACCTAGCTGCTTTAAAATATTTTGAAAATAAACAGCTTTAATTTAAAAAAAAAGACAATTCTCTGAGACATAACAAATTTACAGTGAAAGTAACAAACTATATTGTTAGAGGTACCTGGGAGTGACTTACACCAATGACGTCAAAGGTTCAGGGCCAGCCCCTTAACCCTCTTCCATGTGTGTGCATTCTGTCTTCCTAGAGTCCATGTCCTTTCTCTTAGACAGTCTTCCACCATAAACCAGGACCTCCCTGAAGGCACAGCTCTCTGTTCTGTCTTCTCTCTCTTTCCCTCATTGTACACATGGAAACTGACCAAGTGCCTGGATGTCTCTGGCTCCAGCCTTAATTTCATATCAGACAAATGTGACCTTGGAAAGTGTGAAAAGTGTCTGGAACAAAGTAAATTGGACTCAGGGTCAGGACTCAGCCTTCTCCTGTAGGAAGGGTGATGGATTATGTCCCAGGGATTGAGCTAGACTGGATGTACCACTATAACTCCACATTACTAGTGCCCCTTTCCCTTCCCTTCCCTATTGGCCAATGATAATGTAGAGCCTATATCTTGGATTTTATTCTTTGTTGTTGTTGTTTAATTTACTTGTTAGTTTTCAACATTTACTTTTTGTCATAGAATTCTTTTTTATAATAATAGCTTTTAATTTTTCAAAATACATGCAAAGATAATTTTCAACATTCACCTTTGCAAAACCTTGTGTTTCAAATTTATCTCTGTCTCTTTCTCCCTTCCTCCCTCTGCTCCTAGTAATCCAATATAAGTTAAACATGTGCAATTCTTCTAAACATATTTCCACATTTATCATGCTGCATAAGAAAAATCAGATCAAAAGGGGGAAAATGAGAAAGAAAAAACAAGCAAACAACAACAATAAAATTGGTGAAAATACTATGCTGTGATCCACCTTCAGTTTCCATAGTCCTCCCTCTGAATGCAGATGGCTCTCTCCATCACAAGTCTATTGGAATTGGCCTAAATCACTTCAACATTTACTTTTACAATATTTTGATTTCCAATTTTTCCTCTATCCCTCCTGTCCTTCTCCCCTCTCCCTCCCCCAAGACAGTAATCAATCTGATATAGGTTATATATGTATAATCATATTAAACATATTTCCACGAGTCATGTTGTAAAAGAAAAATCAGGAAAAAGGGGAAAACCATGAGAAGGAAAAAGCAACAAAAAAAAATGAAAATCGTATGCTTCATTCTATATTCAGACTCCATAGATCTTTCTCTGGATGTAGATAGCATTTTACATCATGAGTCTTGGAATCAAAAGTTGATCATGCATACAATACTGCTTACCTTGTAACATGTTGTAGCTTACCTTTCCTTCCTTATGGAATCTGGTTGAAAGGGAAGTACTAATGGCTGAAATATTTTTAAACAATTATTCAAAATCCACCGGAAGAGTACATCTCAGTCTGCTTAATACAAACTGCCATTTGCTACATTCAACAGGTTATATAATATGGTATCAAATATTGTTGGTTAGTTTTGCTAAATTGCTCTTTTTTCCCTGTTTTTAAACTTTTCTCACGAAGAATATCTTCCTAGGTAGGGAAGTAGGGAACTGATTATGGACTAACAACAAAAATGTCAATAAAAAATTTGAAAATAAAATAAATCAGGGCAGCTAGGTGGTGCAGTAGATAGAGCACCAGACCTGAAGTCAAATTTGATCTCAGACTTCCTAGCTGTCCCTGGACACTTCACTTAACCCCAATTGCCTCAGCAAAAATAAATAAATAAATAAATAAATGAATCATTATGCAAATATCTCAATGTGTCTGTTTTAACCAGATAACCCAATCTACTTCAGGTTCTTCCATTAATTTCTGGTGTTACCATGTCACTTCTTTTGAGCTTCAGTTTCTCTATCTGTAAAATGGGAATAAAAATCCTTCTACTATTTATTTACAAACTTTGAGAATCCAATAAAAAATGGATTTTTAAAAGTTGCAAAATTATAAAGAAGTAATCAATCTAATTATCATTGTTGAAAACACCTGGCATTTATATAGCTACAAATACACATACAGAACTTTAAATTTTATAAAGCACCTTTCAAATATTATCTCATTGGTGATTCAAGGCAATTCCAATAGATTATGGATGGAAAATGCCATCCTCATCCAGAGAGAAAAGTATGGAAACTGAATGTGGATTGAAGTACGGTGTTTTCACCTTTTTGTTGTTGTTTGCTTTTTTTTTCTTTCTCATGGTTTTTTCTCTTTTGATCTTATTTTCTTGCATAATATGACAAATATGGAAATATGTCTAAAAGAATGGCACATATTAACATGACAAATGTGAAAATATGTTTGAAAGAATTGCACGAGTTTAACCTATATTATTTGTTGTCTAGAGGAGGAATTAGGGAGGGAGGGAAGGAGGGAGAAAAATCTGGAGCACAAGGTTTTGCAAGGATGAATGTTGAAAACAATTTTTGCATGTATTTTGAAAAATAAAAAGCTATTATAAAAAATAAATATGTACTGATGATCAATTCTGATGGACATGGCTCTCTTCAACAAAGAATTGTCTCAAACCAGTTCCAATTGTTCACTGAAGAAAACCATATACACCCTGAGAGAGGGATATGAAATATGGACCACAACGTAACATTTTCATGATCTCTATTGACATTTGCTTGCATTGTGTTGCCTTTCTCTGATTTTCTTTTTTTCTTGTAAATAGGATTTTTCTTGCATAACTTGTCAAGCATTTCAACATTATTAACATGTAGTGGACTTCCTGGCATCTAGGGGAAGGAAGGGGACTGGAGGTAAAATTTGTAATGGAAAGCTTTGTAAAGATCAATGCTGGGGAACTACCCATACATATGTTATACAAATAAAAAGCTTTAAGAAAAAAAATTAAAAAATAAATATGTACGATTCTTTTTTTACTTAATAAAATTTTTCTCTTTCCCTCTCTACTTACTCTTTCCCCTAGACAGCAAGCAAAGGTGAAAAAAAGATAAGACCAAAAGAAACAAACAAACAAACAAACAAAAACCAAGCAAGCAAACAACAACAAAAAAGATGAAAATACAATGTTGTGATCCACATTCAATTCCCATAGTCCTCTCTCTGGATTCAGATGGCTCTCTTCATCACTAGTCTATTGGAATTGGCCTGAATCATTGTTGATAAGAGCCATGTCCATCAAAGTTAATTATCATATAATTTTGTTGTTGCTGTGTACAATGTTCTTTTGGTTCTACTCACTTAACTTAGTATCAATTAATGTAAATCTTTCCAGGCCTTTCTGAAATCATCTTGCTGATTGTTTCTTATAGAACAATTATAGTACATTACATTCTTATACCATAACTTATTCAGCCATTCACCAGCTGATGGACATCCACTCAGTTTCCAGTTCCTTGCCTCTACCAAAAGGGCTGCTACAAACATTTTTGTACATGTTGGTCTTTAAACTTTTTTTATGATCTCTTTGAGATACAGACCTAGTAGTGAGACTGCTAGAACAAAGGATAGAATTATACATATTTAACTTATATCAGATTGCTATTGATTTGGGGAGGAGGAAGGTAAAGGAGGGAGGAAGAAAAAATTGGAACACAAAGTTTTACAAAAATGAATGTTGAAAATTATCCTTACATGTATTTGGAAAAATAAAATACTATTAGAAAAAAATATTATTCCATTTTATTCCACATCACAAGTCTAAGAGGCAGATGGTATTATTATCCCCATTTGACAGATGAGGAACCTGTAAGTGATTTGCCTGGAGTCATAGACCTAGTGAGAGTCTGAAGGAGATTTGAACTCAGGTTTTCACTGAATTATTGAGAAGAGCTAAATCCATTATAGTTGATCATCACATAATCTTCTTGTTGCTGCATATAATGTTCTCCTGGTTATGCTCACTTCACTCGGCATCAGTTGATGTAAGTCTTTCCAGGCTTTTCTGAAATCAACCTGCTCATCATTTCTTTTCTTTTCTTTTCTTTCTTTTTTTTTTTTTTTTCTGAGACAATTAGGATTAAGTGACTTGCCCAGGGCCACATAACTAGGAGTGTTAAGTGTCTGAGGTCAAATTTGAACTCAGGTTCTCCTGACTTTAGGGCTGGTGCTCTACTACACTAACTAGCTGCCCCCTGCTCATCATTTCTAGAACAATAATATTCCATCACATTCATATCCACAACTTATTCAGTCATTCCCTAACTGATGAGCGTCCACTCAATTTCTATGAACTGAGTCTTAAAGGAAAGGAATCAATAAATCAACACAGCTTGGTTAAATGCTTTCCATGCAAATGGATAAAAATACTAAAAATGGAAAATACCTACCTTCAAGGAGTTTACTTAACCAAAAGAAACATGTATACACACACTCACATACATGCATGCACGAGCACATATAGATCCAGTACATACAGTGATGCAGAAATAAAACAGGGAAAAATAAAATAATTAAATATATTGATATACAGTTAATCATAGGTCTAATTATGTCACACACACACACACACACACACACACACTCCTACTCAATAAACTCTGGTGGCTCCCATTACCTCCAGGATTAAATGTAAATCCCTCTGGCATTTAAGGCTCTTTACAAGCTGGCTCCTTCTTATCTTTCCAGTCTTCTTACACCTTCTACTCCTCCCTAATTCTCTGCATCAATAACACTGGCTCATTTGCAAGTTCCTCAAACTTGTATTTCTTATTTTTTTACCTTTGCCCTAGTCATGCTCCCTGTGTGGAATGTTCAGCTCTTACCTCTGCCTTTCATTTTTCCAGTTTCCTTTAAGCTCAAGTCCCAATTTCTGCAGGTATGTTTTCTCTGCTTTCCCATGTGTTTCCTCTTTGAAATTACCTTCCATACATTTTGCATGTACCTCATTGTGTACATGTGTCCCCTATTAGAATGTATACTAATGTGGCTAATATAGAAATATGTTATGCATGACTTCACATGTATATTTGATATCATATTGCTTGTCTTTTCGATGGGAAGGAGAGAGAGAATTTGGAACTCCAAATTTTAAAAAAATGTTATAAAGAAACATTAATTTAACTATTAACTAGGTTAGGAGAGGATTTACAACAGAGGTGTCAAACACATCACTAGATAAAAATGTGATTGAGAAATATTTAGCAAGATAAATAAAAACATAATAGAACATAGTCAATGCTGTTTTAAAAAGAATGCATGTTACCCCAGTAGAACATGTTAAAGCAGGGTCTATTTTTTTATCCCCTTTTTTTAATCCCTAGCTTTTTAGCACTATTCTTGGCACATAGGAAGCACTTAATAAATGCTAGTTGACTGATATACTTTTTATATTTAAAAAAATAATTTTTAATGTGTAATATGTCCTTTTGCTGCAATCACTTTTTTAAAAAAAAAAACCATGATTTGGCATTGAGTTCAAAAGATTTTGAAACATTCTTTAATTCTTTATCAATATTAAGTGTACCTTTGACAAATACTATTCTTCCAAGTCTAGCCTGGATTATAGCCCTAAAGGTTTTAAGTGGGCTTGAATCAGACAAGCTCCCAAGCCACTGAAGCATGCTAATCTCCATTTCTTAGATAAATTTCTTAACTTTTCATGACATATGGCATGGTGCAAGGATGTGTTGCAATATTCCATCTCCATTTAGGGACTTTTGTAATTCTGAAATAATTATTCTTCTTAGTATAACAAATATTTATAAACAAACATTCATTCTTCCCCCAAGAGGGATAAAACTTCTAGGCATACTGGAAGGAAAAAACAACAACAACCCCAAGACATAAATGAATATTTTACAGTCTAATAAAGATGATCGTATCTTGCAGACTACTTGGATTGGTTTGACAATGGTTTGAAATGAATAAGATATTTCCAATCTTCTGTGTTCCAATCTTTGTATTGTCTTTGCCCATGAAGATCATTTTTGTCTTCATGGCAATGGTAATAGCTCTTTAAAAACAAACGACAACAACAAAACTTAGTCTTTTTGCATACATAAGTTGTAGAACTTCAAGGGCTCCTTTGAATGACTTAGAGATGTCACAGCATCTGTGGATATGGGGAAGACAAGGGTTTCAAAAATCATTCAAGCTTACAGTGAAACAAAATCAGCCTCTCAGAAACCCAAAAGGAAGTTGTCAAAAATGAAAAAGAAAAAAATAGGCAAACCAACAACAACAAGAGCAAAAACAGTAAAAATACAATGTTGTGATTCATTTTCAGTCCCCAAAGTCTTTTCTCCGGGTGCAGATGGCTCTCTCCATCACAAATCTATTGGAATTGCTTTGAATCACCTCATTGTTGAAAAGAGCCAAGTCCCTCACAGTTGATCATCACAAACTGTTGTTGTTGCTGTATACAATCTTCTCTTGGTTCTACTCACTTCACTTAGCAACAGTTCATGTATACCTCTCCAGGCCCTTCTGAAATCATCTTTCATGAGTCATTTCTTAATGCACATTAAAATGCCATCCCCATTCATACACCAGAATTTAGTCATTCCCCAATCAACAGACAAAACTTTGTTTCAATTCTTTGCTTTCCCTCAAATTGCAAGTAGTTTATGTTCTATTTGGGAGAAACAAACATGTGAACAAGTAGGTAGACAGAAGATAGAGTAGATGGAAGGGAAAACAGCCTGTTAGAGGTAGGAGTGGGGGGTTAAGAGTATTGGGACAGGACCAAGAAAAGTACCCTGGAATAGGTTAGAGCTGTCTTGCAGGAAATCAAAGAAAAGAAATGAAAGCATTTCATGGTAAAGATTAATGCAAAAGCAGAGATGGGAGATGCAGTATCATGTAGAAGGAACTAGAAGTAGGCCAGTGTGTTGAGAGTGAAGGAGAGTAAGGTATAAGAAGACTGGAAAAATAGGAAGGGGGAAGGAATTTAAATTTGTTTCTGAAGTAGTAAGGATTCCCTAGAGCTCACTGATGGGGGCTGAAGGAGAGAGGGACTGTCCTAAGTAGTGACATGACTAAACTTATGCTTTAGAAGAATCACATGGGAAGCTGAGTGGAGGATGGAATGGCTATTAGCCCATTTTTTGGCAACTGTATGAAAAGTAGGTTAGAAGAGATAATGAAGGTTTGGGAACCAATCAGAAAGATATTCTGATAGGCTAGGTGAGAGGTGAGATTGATGATAACACTAATTAATAACAACTCACCCTTATGTAGCATTTTTCTCACAATAATCCTGTGAAGGAGATATTACAATATTATCCCCATTTTACAAATCAAAGGGAGAGTCTGAATTCAGGTGATATTAGTATGAATAGAGAGAGGGATGGATAGATAGGAGAAATGGGTGGAAGTACAATCGACAGGACTTGGCAATTCATAGGGGCAGAGGAAAGAAAGTCAAAACTGCCTTTCAAGTTTCAAAGCTAGTGTCCTGGGAAGATGACAGTCTCTTCAACAGAAATAGGGGAGTTGGAAAGAAGACCTTTGGGGGAACAAAAGTGAAAAATCTCATTTTGGAACATGTTAAGTTTGAGGTACCTCTGTGCCATTGTTCTCATGAGTAGGAGACACCTAAGAGTTCATAGTGGTTAGAGCTGGAAGGAACCCTAGTGATCATTTAATTCCACCCCCTTAGTTTACTTCTGAGTAGACTGAGGTCAGTAAGGGGAAGAGGGAGGACTGATTTGCTCACTATCACACAGACAACAAGAAATAGAATCAGTATTCACCCTAGGTCCCCACACTACAAATCTAAAACTCTTTCCTTCGTACTAGGTCATGGTTCCCAAGGGAGGAAGAGGGAAACTTTGAGGTCTCCACATTAGACATTTGGCTTCCAGAGGTATTGCTGCTAGTGCCAGAGCCAGGATCTAGAAGGTATAAAAAGCAAAAGCACCTGAAATGCCTGGAGCCACCCCTAGAGTTAGTACTGAAGATAATAATTGGCTCATTATCCATTCACAGGTAGTGACATTTCCCAAGAGGGCAAACCCAGTAAGCCCTCAGCTTAAACTTATATTGCTTTCTTCTTTTTAGATAAAAGGCCCACTGGTGGAATCCAGCCACTGAGGGGGCAGGACAAAACTCCAGGAAGTCCAGGAAAAGGACAAAGAACTCACCCAGAGCCAACCCTGGCTAAAGGCCCGTTGGGACTTCCTAAGGATGAAAAGGGCAAATGTGTATGTGAGTGGTGGGGGAGTGGTCTCCTGGCAGTTCCCCACCTTCCAAACCATGAAGTTTAAGAAGTTTTTTTTTGGTTTTGTTTTTGTTTTGAAGCTAAGTTTCCCTAACTTGACCAGGCTACTCAAAGGCATATTCTATATTATTTGATACAAAAGCTTTAGTCTGCTCCAATTTTTTAACACACAGAGGTTCACCCCCTCCTAATAGGCAATCTGGTGACCCACCATCTTGATGATTGGAGTTAGTGTGGATATACCATCAGTTTTAGCCCTACTTCAACTTAGAACTACTAAACTCAAATAATCCACCTTTCCCCAGGAGCAGGTGCCCAGGGTGACCCACAATACTCATAATGAAGTTATTCTTAGAGGAGCCCTTTGAGTAGATATACACATAGACTTTTAGATCTGTCCTTGGAGAGTTCTTGGGCTGAAAGATGAAGCATAACCCTGTCCTCAAAGACCCACTAAAGGGGCAGTCATTTTTATACTCAGATGGAGTGGGATGGTAATGGAGAGAGATGATACACAGAGGGACAGAGAGTTGAGAGAAATCTGAATCTAGGCAAAGATATCAGAAAAGGAAAGCAGAATGGGACCTGAATTCAGGACAGACATGAGTTTAAGGGAAATAGTTTCTGACTCCTGAGTAAAGAGAAGTAATATTGGAGATCTTTCATAGTGGGAGGCCTTGGAAAGCTAGAGCTTGGAAAGTCTGGATGGACCTCCACAGGGAGAAGTGAAAGGAAGTGGGGTGGGAGTGTCAGAAGAGACCTTTGCCTTCTAAAAGGGGGTCTTCCTCACTGAGTCACTGGCTCAGCCAAATCAGCAAACCCCAGGGTATGGCTCTGCTCCCGGCCCTTTGCAGGCCTGTGGGGACTGGGGTTTGGCCTCTGCCCAAACCCATTTTGAGGTCTCTGAGCTTGCTGGGCCCCCCAGAGGAATGCGGTGGGTGGACCTGGGAGGGAGGGGGAGTAGGGTGATGGGAGATAAGATGTCATGGGGTTTGGGGGGGGTGGTCCTGCCCTGACCTGTAGTCCCTCAGAATAGGAGAGATCTCAATCACATTCTAAGAATCCCCTATAAGCCCTGAAGGGACTGGGGCCAGAGAGGAAGGAAGAAGGATTTTGAAGGAAGTCTGGACTTTCTGGAGAAAGGAAAGAAATAGAACAAGAGGCTAAGAAATTGTCTCATCCACAGAGGTTTCTCCAGGCCCCAGGCTATGCTGGAGACTGGCCATAGGGATTCATCCAATAGGGTCAGCCAAATCAGCCTTTTTATTAAAGGAAATTCCTCACCCTTCTCTTTGGGCTAACAATCAATCCCCTTACGGTCCCTTGCCTCATGCCATCTACTTACAGTTAGAAGAAATTGTAGAGATATTCTAGTCAACCAGCCAGTCAATAAGCATTTATTAAGCACCTAGTGTGTGCCAGGCACTGTGCTAGGCAATATGCATTTTTTGGTCTTTGGTCCAGACTTGTGATTTCATTGGTATGATCACCTCCAGATGAAACTACTCCCTCTACCACTGCAGTTGGACACCTCTTCCCCAACTTCTAGTCAAAGAGTTGCCTGGAATACCGAGCAAAAAAAAAAGTGAAACAATCCCTGCCCTCAAGTAGGTTACATTCTATAGGGGAGCCAACATATAATTCAACTTTTTCCTATTATAGCTGAAACTAAGTCATCACAGCTGGTGACTGATAAATCTAGAAAAGAACCAGGGAAACACCATGATATAATGCAAAGGATCCTGGCCTGGAAAAGGGAGCCTGATCCCAACTCTACACCTTAACTTTGCCATTCTATAATCATGTCACCTTAAAGAGCAAGTTGATTAGCCTCTGTGGGTCTCAGCTTCTTCATCTGTAAAATGAGGGAGTTGAATTAGATGTTTTCAGTCAGTTGATTAGATACTGAGACAACTTGGTGGTTTAGTGGCTGAAGTACTAGTCAGGAAAAGCTAGATTCAATTCTTATCTCAGATATTTACTAGTTAAGTGATTCTGGGCAAGTCACTTAACCCCTCTCTGCTTCAGTTTCCTCATATGCAAAATAGGGGTAATAATATCATCTACTTGGATATCCTGCCATCTAGGGGAGGGGTGGGGAGTAGGGGGGAAAAATTTTGTAACAAAGCTTTGTAAGGGTTAATGTTGAAGAATTACCCATACATATGTTTTGCAAATAAAAAGTTTTAATTAAAAAAAATTAATATCATCTACTTCATAAAGCTCTTGTGAAGATCAAATGAGATTGTATGTGTAAATTGTCCTGTAAATCCTAAAGTGCTAACTATTATTAGTTCTCATTAAAGAACTATTCAGGTCTAGATACAAAGTTCCTTCGAATGGATTTGAAACTGTGAAGATGTGAATGTAGTGGAAGGAAGGAAGAAGAGGATAGAGGGAAGGAAGGAAGGAAGGAAGAAGGGAAAGAGAGAAAGAAGAAAGAAAAGAAAGAAGGAAGAAGAAAGGAAAGAGAGAAGAAAAAAAAAGGGAAGGAAAGGAAAAAAGAAAGGAAAGAAACATTAAGCATCCACTATGTGCTTGCTAAACATTGTTAAACACTTCAAATATTATCTCATTGAATCTTCACAACAACTTTGGGAGGTAGGTGCTATAATTATCCCTATTTTACAGCAGAAATTTATAGTGAGAGGAAGCACTAGCCTTGGAGTCAGGGACCCTTGGTTTACCTCCCAGCTCTGACACTGACACTGTCACTGTATGATTTTGGGCAATTGATTTACTTCTCTGAGACTCAGTTTCCTCATCTGTAAAATTGAGATAATACTTCTGTCATTTGCCTCATAGTGCTATAATGACGGATGTTTTGAAGACCCTAAAGTGCTATAGAAATTGTAGAATCACAGTATCTAGAACTGAATGGCACTTCAATCTGATTGCTCTATTTTACAGAGGAGGAAGTTGAAGCAGAGAGAAGGGACTTGTGCAGAGAAACACTGATAGGAGGAAAGGCTAGGTTCAAACCAGGCTGTATAATTCCAAATCCAATATTGACCCTCCTGTTTCTCTCTTCTCCCCTTCTCTACTCTCCCAAGTTTGAAGTTCTGAGATTCTATGATCCCAGGGGCTTTCTGGGGCCAGAGTTAGGGACTCTTTCTTTTTTTTTTTTTTTTTTAATTTTTATTTTATTTGCATAACATATGTGTGGGTAATTCTTCAACA
>JAJPUD010001848.1:264893-279436 GCA_023553655.1 Myrmecobius fasciatus | reverse complement strand
TGTTGAAGAATTACCCACACATATGTTATGCAAATAAAATAAAAATTTTAAAAAATAAATAAATAAATAAATAAAAATAAAAAAAAAATAAAAAAAATCCTCTCTCAAGCCTCCCTGCCACTGCTTGGACCCAAAGATTTTGAAGGTCCCTTCCCTATCCCAGACCATATTCCACTTCCCTGAGTCCTCCTTGTGGTCCTTTATGAGTTTCCAGGTTACTCCATGTAAGGTTTGTGTAGCACTTCTGGCACTAAGACCAAAGTTAACCCTACCCCAGATCTTCCCTCTCCTGCTTGAGGGTGCTGCTGCCCAGCTAGCCCTAGGGCTTCAAGGGGGAGGATTGTGACATGTGTTGAAAGGTTTCTCCAGAATCTTCAATGGCTCCATTGAGAAGGAGTTAAATGCCCCCCAAGCTGGGGGTGGCAAGTTAAGTGCCAGGAATGGAAGTGGGGGTGGGGAGGGCTTAGTGCCAAGGAAGGGGAGACTCAGGAAGCCCTCAGCTTGGCAACAACCCAACTTTCCTCCTCTGCTCCCATTGCCTTTGGCTATGGCAGAAAAGACTTTCTGGAGATAGTAAGTCTCAGCTCTTACTTTTATAGGTAAGGGAATATCCAAGCATTAAGAAAAAGAAGAGGATCCTGGATAGAGAAGATTTGGGGGGTCTTATAGGACCCTATAATTTAGAGCTGAAAGGAACTTTAGAGATCATCCATCTAGTCCCATCATTTTATAGATAGGAAAACTGAGACCTAAAGATAGAAAATCCTTGCCCAAAGTCTCATAAAAGAGCTAAGATTCCATTCACTATTTTCCAACTTCCTGCCTATGTTCTTTTCTCTCCCAGAGAAACATAGAACATGTATTTAGAGCTTGAAGAGACTTTAGATATTCTCCAACACCAACATTTTACAGATAGAAAATTGAGGCCCAGAGATCTGCCCAGTGTAACACAACAAAGTCAGAATTGTATACCGGGCTTCTGACTCCAGATCTAGAATTTTTTCCCCTTACACCATGCTGCTCTTTCCCTGAGCTGGAACAGCCTGGGCTGAGGGGGCATCTTCGTTCCTGGGATATGGGCAGAACCCTGGGCCCCAAAGGCCTGGACTTCATTTTCCAACTCTCAGAGGTTGGTGACGTTGCCAGTCCCTAGAGGAGCACAAAGGGCCCATTCATGGGGCAGGTCACAGTGTGTTCTGGAAAAGAAAAGAAAGTTTTCAGCCCTTCCCCCAACTCCTTCTGTCCCATCCCCCTTTTTCTGAGCCAGAAGCCTGGAGCTGTGACAGTTACACAGAGAAAGGGGCTGCTAACATGACACAATACACAGGTGTTTACTTTTCCTAGTGTGGGGGAAGTGACAGGAAGGTCACCAGAGCAGAGCTACCAGCCTGGGGCTGGGGAGTGAAGTCCTGTGTGGAGGAGGGGCTTCCTGATTTATATAATCTACACAGAAAAAATAGAAAGAATCCAGACTTTAAATTGGAAGACCTGTTTTGGAATCCCACTTCTGCTGTTTATCCCTACCTGTGGGGTATGACTGTCTCACTTTAAATGAAAGGATTGTGCTTTCCAGCTCTAAAACCTATTTCTAAACACGTGTGGTCCTTTGTCCAGTCCTAAATCTCCCAGCTCTATGTTTTCCAACTCATTTTTCCTATATGGGATAACTTCCCCTTCTTCATTTTCAGTCACTGAAACTGCCTGGTCTTATTTGTTTTTTATTTCAATAGTATTTTATTTTTCCAATTACATATAAAGATAGTTTTCCATATTCATTTTTGTAAGATTTTCAGTTCCAAATTTTTTCTCTCTCCCTCCCTCCTTTACCACTTTTCTTCCCAAGATATCAAGTAATCTGATAGAGGTTATACATGTGAAATCATTTTAAGCATATTTCTATATTTGTTGTGAAAGAAAAATCAGAATAAGAAGAAAAACCACGAGAAAGAAAAAGCAAATAAAAAAGGGTGAAAATAGTATGCTTCAATACACATTTAGTCTCCATAGTTTTCTCTCTGGATGCAGAAGGCATTTTACATCCCAAGTCTATTGGAATTGTCTTGGATTGCTGAGAAGAGCTAAGTCTACCATAGTTGATCATCACATAAACTTGCTGTTCCTGTTCTGGTTCTGCTTACTTCACTGGCATAATTGGCAGCCCAATGCAAAAAAGAAAGTCTTGCCCTCATCAGGATTATCAGCAACAACTACTGCTTTTCTGCTCCACAGACTAAATAAATGTCAGCCTTCCCAATTTTTCTAATGCTTGGGAACCTCCTCTTCCAGGGAGTCTTCTGGTATTAATTCAATCGGGTCTTTTGGGACTCTTCTGTTCATTTGGCACCATTTGCCCCCCCCAGATTTTCCTCTACCTTAAGCTTGCATCTGAATTTTGTCTCCTAAGGTCTCCTAATGGTAGAAACTTCATTCTCTGGATACCCAGCAAAATCGATTACAATCATGGCTTGCTTTCAGAATGCCACTTTGCACATAATCAATTGGATCAAAGAATCATCTCATCTACTGCACGCCATACCACACCTGTATTTTATAGAAGGAGGAAATGAGGCCCCAATCTGCCCAAAATCACAGTTACAAAGATATCTTAGATCAGAGAATGTGCTGATAAAATGTTTAACAATCGTAGTTTATGCAAACAATAAAACAATAAACCAAGCCTTAATTTATAACCATTACAGATTTCTGGTACACATGTTTCCAATGAAAATTCAATAATGAGCTCTAGCAAGTTGATTAGAGATGGCTCCAACTGGTTCCTTACCTCTCTTCCAGGAAGCTAGAGCCTAGAACTTAGGATTCAGCCAGTATTCAAGACAAGAAAGAGCCTCCAGAATTTTATATACTTGTGTGTGTATATACATATATACACACATATATACATACATTTACATATTTACACACACACACACACACACACACACACACACACACACACACACACACAAAGGGAGAGAGAACCAAAGGAAGCTTGCCCTAGTGTCAAGTATAGCATAAAGGCAGGAATGTGGGTCAGGAAAAAGACTATAACCTTGCTTTCTTAGCTTAGCTTTTGAGATTGCTCAGACTCATTTGCATGACAGTACTCAAAGGATGTGAGGAAAACCCTAGTGCCTCAGAGAGTACTTTGTGTTTTATTAGAATAAAATCCTTATAATGATTTGAGATGGATGCAGGTAGGCAAAATGTTGTCAACAGGAGTTACAGGGGATTTTCATTTAAAAAAAATTTTATTTCATTAAAAAAATTCTACTTTATTTTCATTTCCAAATTCTTCTCGACTTTTCCTTCCCCTTCCTCCCCCACTGAGAAAACAAGAACAATAAAACCCCTTACAAATATGTATAGGCTTACAAAACAAATTTCTACATTAGCCATGTTTTTAAAAAGAAAGAAATAGAAGAAAATAAGCTTCAAACTACACTTTGAGTCTATCAGCTCTCTAGAGATAAATAGCATATTTCTTCATGAGTCATTTGGAATTATAGTTAGTTGGTCATTGTTTTGATCAGAATTAAGTTTTTCAAAGTTAATTAACTTTATGATGATATTGTTGTAATTATATGGATTGTTCTCTTGGTTTTGCTCACTTGGCATCAGTTCATACAAGTCTTCCCATGTTTTTCTGAAATCATCTAAAGGTTTCTAATACTAAATCAGATAGAAGCTTAGGACAGACACACTGATGCTGCTAGTATAAGGAAGTGACTTAAAAGATGGGATAAAATACCCATGGGTTCTAAGAAGAACTTAAGACATTGGAGGCAAAGAAAGCTTAGACGTCTGTCTACTTATGGATGTTTTCTTTCTTCCGGGACTGATGTTTAGATCTGAAGAATCGCTGCCTTTCCAAAAGACCCAAAAATCAAGTTCTAATAGCTAAACTAAAGAAGAATTATATACGTTGTTGTGTTCACTTGTTTTTGATTTTTTTCCTATTTTTTTTTCTTTTGTTCTGGTTTTTTCTCCCAACATGATTCATAAAGGAATGTGTATTTTAAAAAAAATTAATGTACTTGCATAATCAGAAAAATAAAGAAAACAATAAAAAAAGAAAGAAAGAAAAGAAGAATTGGAAAAACCCATTCCTCTTAGGGATTCTGAGGACACCAGCTGAAGCCAAAAGTAGAGGAAGAGAAGCAAAGATAGGGAGTAGCAGACAAATGACAAAACATTTAAGTACAGACACAACTGAGAACCATGTGCAGAGAAAGGGCCAAGAAAGACCAGAGAGTTGAGACCACCAGAAGTCACTAGTGGCTTTGGAGTATAGAAGGTAGGAGTTGCCCTTGTATGAATATACTTCAGCTAGAGATGTTATTTCCTGGGGCAGCTAGGTGGCGCAGTGGATAGAGCACCAGCCCTGAAGTCAGGAAGACCTGCATTCAAATCTGGTCTCAGACACTTAACATTCCCTAGCTGTGTGACCCTGGGCAAGTCACTTAACCACAATTGCCTCAGCAAAAAGCAAAAAAACAAAAACAAAAACAAAAAAAAAGAGATGTTGTTTCCTTTGACTCCTTCGGTTAATTCCACTGAAACATTATACAATATATACTCTCTATGGAAGAATATTCCCAAGTTTATAGAGGAAGTAGGAGATTTCTATTGCTGTTTTTCTTACTAAGTTATGAAATGGGTTAATGAGTCCTTTGCAAATCTAAAAGAACTATGTAAATGTTGGTTATGATGATGATAATGGGGGAGGGATGATGATGATCTTGATTATGATGACCATGACACATTTACTTTGAATGAATTTGATCCTATGCTTGGCTAATAAAAGTAAACACATAAGATGGGGTATATTTACCCTACTATGATTTGGAGAGGAGGGAGATGTAGAGAGCATTGGGAATCTCAGTAACATTATGAGAGGTAACATTCTCCAGCAGCTACACACACACACACACACACACACACTCACATCACACACATTATATATATATATATATATATATATACATATATATATATATATATATTTGTATGTATGCACTTAAGGGAATGCCTTAAGTACATTCTCATATGTATGTATGCATGATAGGAAATGAAAATTTTGTTTGTTGTGGACTAGTTGTACAGCAAAGTTTCTCAGTGCTAAGGGATTATTAAACTTTTCCAGAATAATGGCTCTGTCTCTCTGTCTGCTGCTCTCTCTCTTTCTGTGTCTCTAGTTCTGATTCTTTCCCTGTATCTGTCTCCCTTTGTCTCTCTCTTGATCTCTCTGTCTTTCTTTCTCTTCTTCCCTCCCTCCTTGGGGTAGTTTTGGCTCCTAGAGCTTGGATAGGGCTTGGTCAGAACAGGCGAGAGAATCAGGGCTTCACTTTTTTTAAACTTTAGTGTGAAAGTAAAAATTTAGTCTGTTACCTGCTTTTTCCCCTGTCTATTGTCCAGCAACCAAAAAGACAGATTTCCCACCATAGAAATGGATTGAATTAAACAGGAAGAAGTAGGAAGGAAGGAAAGGTTTGCTGTTCTCCCTTTCCCTTCCCCCACAAAACACACAAGTCCAGGATCTGCATGACCTCTAGCCTTAAAAATGGATAGCTGGCACCAGGGAAAGGCCTAGATGGTATTCTCTGTCAATATACCTACAGAGCAAGCAGATCAGAATCTCTACTTACCTATACGAAATAATCATGGGAGTATATCCATATATGGTTTTAAAAAGTGTTTTCTTCATAAGATTCCAAAGAATGCAAATGCTGTGTTAGACTTTTTTTTTTTTTTTTTTTTTTAACGCTGGGGCCACAAAGAAGTGATTTGTCCCAAGTTAGACAGTTAAGTTAGGAAGTGGCAGAGCCACTTTGATTCCAGACCCAGGATTCTTTCCATGACTCTACCTGGTTTCCTGGAACAAATTAAAAATCAAGCTCATCGTCTTTCCCACTAATCCAGCTACTCCTTCTGATTTCACTTTTTCCCTCGATGCCATTACTCCCTATCTGGGCTCCTGGCTTATCTTTGGTTCTTTGGGGTTATATTTGACACTTCCCATTCTCTCACCCCTTATATCAAATGACCATTTCACCCCAATGTCAACTGACTGTCCTTTAGAACATATTTTTAATTAAAGCTTTTTATTTGAAAAACATATGCACAGATAATTTTCAGCATTCACCCTTGCAAAACCTTGTGTCCTAGATTTTTTTCCCTCTCTTCCCCCCACCCCCTCTCCTAGATGGCAAGTAATCCAATATATGTTAAACATGTGAAATTCCTCTATACATATTTCCATAATTATTGTGCTGAACAAGAAAAATCAGATCAAAAGGAAAAAAAAGAAAAAGAAAACAAAATTCAGGCAAACAACAACAACAAAAAGAGTGAAAATACCATGTTGTGATCCATATTCAGTTTCTATTGTCCTCTTTCTGGGTGTAGATGGCTCTCTTCTTCATAAGACCATTGGAACTGGCCTGAATCATCTCATTGTTAAAGAGAGTCGCATCTACCAGAATTGATCATCATATAATTTTGCTATTGCCATGTACAATGATCTCCTGGTTCTCCTCACTTCACTTAGCATCAGTTCATGTAAGTCTCTCATCCTGCTGATCATTTCTTATAGAACAATACTATTCTATAACATTCATATATCATAACTTAGTTAATCATTCTCTAACTGATGGGTATCCACTCAGTTTCTGGTAGAACATATTTAAAAAAAAAAAAGAAAAAAACTTTTTTTATGTCTGTCTTAGACTTCATCATCATTGCCTCATTGCAAATTTAGGTCCTCATTCTTGCCCACCACTTATATTATATTATAGTTTCCTATTATTTCTTTCTACTCTATTCATGTCCTGTTCTAATATATTCTGCAGATTGTTGTTATTCAATTGTTTCAGGCCATTTTGACTCTTCATGACCCCATTTAGGATTTTCTTGGCAAATATACGGGAGTGGTTTGCTATTTCCTTCTCCAGATCATTTTACAGATGAGAGAACTGAGGCAAACAGGTGTGAGTGACTTGTCCAGGTCATACAACTAAGAAGATGAGTCTTCCTGAGTCCAGGTTTGCCACTCTGTTCACTGCACCACCTAGCTGCCCCTACAGACTACTGTCAGACTAGTCTTCCTTATTCCAAGCTCAGACTTAGAGGACTTGTGGATGTTTATTAACTGACTAATCTTTGTAAAGATCAAATGAGATAACATGTACAAAATGTTTTGTAAAACTTACAGAGATAAATAAATACTAGCTATGATGAAGATAATGATCCATATATGGTCATGTCCCTTTGATATAGGAAAAATGAAACAATTAATACTCTTAAAAGTTTACATCCTGTTGGAGGAAATAACATATACATGTATCACTACATACAAAATAGATACAAAGTGGGTTTTTTTGGAAGGAGGGCACTTGCAGCTTCCAGGATAAGCAAAGTCTCATTTCATGGAGGTGGCAAATAAGTTAATTATTGAAGGATGTTGGGGATTCTGAAAAGCAGAGAAGGGAGGAGAGAATACATTCCTAGAATGAGACATAATTAATGCACAGGCTTGGAGATGAGAAATGGAGGACCATGTAAAGCAATAAAAAATTCAGATTACTTGGACCTTAAAGTGCATGAAAGTGAGTGATGTGTAATAAGACTGGAAAGGTAAAGTGGGCTCAAGCTGTGAAAGACTTTAAAATCAAACTGAGAAGTTTATATTTGATCCTAAAGGTAGCAGGATACTAATGTGTATCAATAAGAAGAGATGTGATCAGAACCATGTTTCAGCAAAGTTATTTTGGCAGCTGTGCAGAGGATGGATTGGAGTAGAGAGAGACTTGAGGCAGGCCAGTCAATTAGGAGGATATTGCAATGGTCCAGACAATTTGTGGCAAAGTCCTGAATTAGAGTGATAGTGATGATGGTGGTAGGGGAAGGGGGAGAGAACAAGACAGATATGAGAGATGTTGTAAAGGTAGAAATGAGATTTGGTGTCTGACAAGCCAAAGCTGTATCTGACTGGCCAACTCTCTTCTGCTACAACACAATACAAAGAGATAGATTCCTACCTCCTTGTCTTTGCTCTTTTCTTCTAGCTTGAATGTCTTTCACTTACTAAATATCTACTCATCCTTTCCTAGTACAGTGGCTAACTAGATCCCATTTACCTGAGGTTACAGGAACTGGAAACCTGTGTCAAACCTGTTTTTTTTTTAATCTGTTTACCTAACGTTCATTGCTCTTCAGTTTTCTTACTTCTCACTAAGAGAAGTAGGCACCTCACTTCTCAGGGACTCTCATGGATTGACTCCTTGACCTTACCCTAGCAATTCTAAGACAATTCTATTTTTGGCTCCAAGGGAAAACTCTGGGGTCCCAGATCCAGGAAGCACTTTAGAGTTCCTTGGAATGCAATCTTGAAATGATATGAGGGATTCCACTGAACAAGGGAGGAGTCAGTTAAAAAAAAAAGGGGTACCGAATGTACAAACATAAATTGAGTATAGTACAGTTTATTTTCACACAGAAAAAGGATTGCTAAGCACACAAGAATCATAGCATGTATCACAGAATAATTAACATTAGAGTTAGTACAATCTGCTGAGAGATTAAGTTGCAATGAGATATAAAAAGTTTTTGCAAAGCTGATAATTAAACAGTTTACATTTCACCTCCACAGAACACAATCCAATCAACTACCAAGCAGATTTTCTTTTCAGTAGTCTCTCTCTGTGTGTGTCTCTGTCTGTCTGTCTCTCTCTTTCTCTCTCTCTCCCTTTCCCTCTTTCCCTCTTTCTTTCTGTTTCACATTTTCCATTTTCTTTGCCACCACCAGCTTGTTCCTGCTGCTGCTTCAACTGAAAACCATTTCCAGTAACTGCTGCCTATAGTGCCAGCCCACCATTACAGCTGCTTAAGCATCCTCTCTTCCCTGCTGCCTGGGTGCCAGAGAAAAAAACGCCAGCTGCTGCTACCAATCACAGACTTTCTGACCTTTCTTGTTCCCAAGGTTATCTAGAAACGGAAAGGAAACCCAAAGAAAGGTAGTAGCCAAAGTACCAGAATCCATGCTCTCTTAATCACTCCCCCCATTCCCAACTTCTAGTCTACTGCCATTATTTCAGGGTAAAGAAGGATATTTCTTTTCACTCCTTACCACTGTTACATGGAGGACTACATCTAAATGAATTGTTAACTGGAAGTCTGTTCTTTTATCAAATGTAGCATTCTACCCCCTTCTGCTGCTCTTGGATTAGAATTGACCAAAGGATCATATAAGAACTAACATGTTATTCTAAGTCCCCCCCTCCAAAAAAAAATCCCTTCAGCCATGGGCCATCATATGGTCAGAAGTAACCAAACTGTAAGGTCATCCCCAGAAGCCCAAGCAATAGAATTCTCTTCTGTTCTGTTATAATCTTCATCTTTCCCATAGGACCTCAGTCCATGATTCCTCATTCTTTTCATAGAACCTCAGCTCTGGAAGGCCCCAAGGTCACATAGAAAGTTAATAGGAGAGCCAAGACTAGAAGGACTACCTTGACCTTGTAGTGCTCAGAAGTCTCCATGGAATATGTGGTCATATGCTTCCTGAAATAGCCTCTATAGGCTCCTTCAGCCTTAGTGGATTTTAAAACTCACCTCAAATATTTCCTTCTCCTCCTCTCACTGGAAGCCACCTCAGCTCTGGTCTCCCATAGCACTTTGCTCCTCCTCTCTGATGCATGGAACTTCAAACTTCAAGTATTGTTAGTGTGTTTCTGAAATGCTGTCTTGGCCAATAGAGATCACAACACTTTTATAAATTAGGGGACATTCTCCTGGAATTTTTATAGCCAAAAAAGTGATCACTGTGCAGCCAACCTAGTGTTGAATCTCTGGATTCAAATAGTCTTAATCTCAGATAATAAGCAAACCCTTTCTGGGCCCAAACATGAGGCCTTTACAGGGTAGTAAACCCGTCTGAGCTTGCCCTCCACTGACATCATCTCTGAGAACACAGAGCTGTCTTCATTATGTGATGAGAAATTTTTGCCCCAGCTAACCTAGAAAACTCTTCCTCCCCCTGAACACACTTATCTTTTCCCAATCTATTTTTTAAATTTTCACCATTTTAGAGGAGGCATTGATATATTTACCATGTAATATTGTATGCTATAATTCTCTTTTGGGGGGGGTGCTTTATGACAGTGGGAATATTACCTAAATTCTGTATCTTCCCTAGCACCTATTACAATTTGCATAAAGTCAGTGTGTGCTTAATGTTTGTTGAATGAATAAAGAAACTCAAAGACACCACACTAAAGTGGAAAGAACCCTCACCCCCCCCCCGTGAAAAGTGTTCACTTCCTTCTACAATGTTTCTAGACAACTTAGTCTAGATCTTTCCTCTGATCTTATTGCATTCAACTGCACATTGTATTATTCTTCTCCAAATATGTATTATATCCTTCCTAGTAGTCAGCCATTAGTTAATCAATAAACATTTATTATTATGTTCCAGGCAACGTTGGGGTACAAAGAAAAGCAAAAATATAGTCTTTACCCTCAACATATATTTTAATGAATGGGGGAAATAATATGTAAATAACTAGATACATGTGAGATATAGACAGAGTAGATGAAGACTATAAGCTTCTTATGAGCAGATAGTATCTTTTTTTTTTTTTTTAGTTTTATATCCTTATACTGGCCTAGCCTTATACTGTACCAAATATATAGAAGCACTTAATAAATTTAAGTGTTTGTTGAATTGAGGACCACAATGAAATTAGAAGATCTAGGATAGGTTTAGGAGTGGAGGGTTGTCAAAAATGTTATATGATTCATAGAATGTCAGAGCTGGAAGAACATAGAATGTCAGAAGAAGAAAAACCTGTCAGAGAGACTTTCTATTCCAATCATTTCCTGGGTAGGAATCCCTGGTAAGTAGTAATCTAGGCTTCAGATGAGGATGTTGTAGTAAGATCTATGATTTCTATATTAATCAATCTGATATGTATGATGATTATACTATTTAGATTTGTTGGAGATTCCCTATTTTTCAAAGGACCCTGACTTAGAAACTGAAGTTGCTGTCAAAGTGGTCAATTAGATCTCTTGACATACCAACAATCCCCGAGCTGCAACTGCCAAGTAAACTGAATTAGATGTTATACTTTTATTCCTGGTCCAGCTAACTCTGCTTCTGGATCCCATTGAAAAAATAAGGCTTAATAACACTTATGATTTGGAGATTGATCACACAAGACCCTAGGATGCCTGTACTGTGGTTTTCACACTTTAAAATCTTATCCCGCCATAAGCAGGTAAGGTCTCCTTTGAAAAACAAACAAAACAAAACAAAAACTTGAAAACTGCAATGTTTTAATTTCTTCAGCCTCAGTCAAGAATCAGTTAATTAGAATAAAGTACTGGATTTTATTTTTTGTTAAAACTACATTGAATAAGGGACATTCCTTATCATCCAAGAGAAATAAATGCAAAAGCAGCTACTTTAAAATAATGGTGAAATTCTGAAAGGATCTGGCTAATATCAGGAATTTTTATATTAATAGAAATACCATTCTTTTAGTTTACATCATTGAATGTATTTGGTTTGAGGGTCAACATCCTGTCCTTTCTCAATGGCAATGCTTTTGAACCTATTGCTTCAAAGCTCTTAGATTTTTTTTTTAATCAGAAAAATCATCTTTACAGAGGACAAAATTGGCTCTTTCAATAAGGGAAAGAGTATAAGGATGTTCATTACAATACTGGCATTACAGTAACCAATCTATGGGTTTTTTTCCCAGAAAGTTATTAGAAGCTGAAAAAGTAGAAATGATTTGGAAAGAAAGGAGTCAGTTTGGGAAGGGAAGGGATAAATATAGAAGTTATGTAATTCTTTGGTAATTCTCTGCAAATTTACCTTCAAATACACAGGGATTTTAGAATCCATTGGTTTTGTTATCATGGTGAGCTCACCTTCCTAAAAAAGGAGAACTTCATTAGTAAGCTGTTTTTCGCATTCTGAAAATAAATGTCTGTTTGATTCCTAACTCTCCCATCTCTAGTCTATTCTGTTTGGCTCTGGCCATTCACAGTTTAAGAGTTCTGTTGACATTAATCGGTATCAGAAGTGGTATTGGCAAATATCAAACTTGAAATCCTAAAAATAAAAGGAGAGATTAGTAAAATTGAAAGTAAAAAAAAACTATTGAATCAATAAATAAAACTAAAAGTTGGTTTTATGAAAAAAACAACAAAATAGATAAACCTCTAGTTAATTTAATTAGAAAAAGGAAAGAGGAAAATCAAATTGTTAGTCTCAAAAATGAAAAGGGAGAACTTTCCACCAATGAAGAGGAAATTAGAACAATAATCAGGAGTTACTTTGCCCAACTTTATGCCAATAAATTTGATAACCTAAGTGAAATGGAGGAATATCTACAAAAATATAGATTGCCCAGATTAACAGAAGAGGAAATAAATTACTTAAATAGTCCCATTTTAGAAAAAGAAATAGAACAAGTCATTAATCAACTCCCTAAGAAAAAATCCCCAGGACCAGATGGATTTACATGTGAATTCTACCAAACATTTAAAGAACAATTAACTCCAATATTATATAAACTATTCAAAAAAATAGGGAATGAAGGACTCCTCCCAAACTCCTTTTATGATACAGACATGGTACTGATACATAAACCAGGTAAAACAAAAACAGAGAAAGAAAATTATAGACCAATCTCCTTAATGAATATTGATGCAAAAATCTTAAACAAAATATTAGCAAAGAGATTACAGAAAATCATTCCCAGAATAATACACCATGACCAAGTAGGATTTATACCAGGAATGCAGGGATGGTTCAATATTAGGAAAACTATTAACATAATTGACTGTATTAATAACAAAATTAACAAAAAACATATGATAATCTCAATAGATGCAGAAAAAGTATTTGATAAAATCCAACATCCATTCCTATTAAAAACATTAGAGAGTATAGGAATTAATGGACTTTTCCTTAAAATAGTCGGTAGTATCTATTTAAAAGCATCAACTAGCATCTTATGTAATGGTGATAAACTGGAACCATTCCCAATAAGATCAGGGGTGAAACAAGGTTGCCCACTATCACCATTACTATTCAATATTGTATTAGAAATGCTAGCCTTGGCAATAAGACAAGAAAAAGAGATTAAAGGAATTAGAGTAGGTCATGAGGAAACCAAATTATCACTCTTTGCAGATGATATGATGGTCTACTTAGAGAACCCTACAGAATCAACTAAAAAACTATTAGAATTAATCCACAACTTTAGCAAAGTTGCAGGATACAAAATAAATCCACATAAATCATCAGCATTTTTATACATCACCAACAAAATGCAACAGCAAGAGATACAAAGAGAAATTCCATTCAAAATAACTATCAATAGTATAAAATATTTGGGAATATATCTGCCAAGGGAAAGTCAGGATCTATATGAGCAAAACTACAAAACACTCTCCACACAAATAAAGTCAGATCTAAACAACTGGAAAAACATCAAGTGCTCTTGGATAGGTCGAGCGAATATAATAAAGATGGCAATATTACCTAAACTAATCTATCTATTTAGTGCTATACCAATCAAACTCCCAAGAGATTATTTAACTGACCTAGAAAAAATAACAACAAAATTCATCTGGAAAAACAAAAGGTCAAGAATTTCAAGGGAATTAATGAAAAAAATGCAAATGAGGGTGGCCTAGCTGTACCAGATCTAAAAATATATTATAAAGCAGTGGTCACCAAAACCATTTGGTACTGGATAAGAAATAGAGTAGTGGATCAGTGGAATAGGTTAGGTTCACAGGACAAAATACTCAATGACAATAGCAATCTAGTGTTTGATAAACCCAAAGACCCCAGTTTTGGGGATAAAAACTCACTATTTGACAAAAACTGCTGGTATCATTGAAAACTAGTATGGAAGAAATTAGGCATTGACCCACACCTAACACCATATACCAAGATAAGGTCAAAATGGATTCATGATCTAGGCATAAAGAATGATATTATAAACAAATTAGAACAATGTAGGATGGTTTACCTCTCAGACCTGTGGAGGGGGAAGGAATTTGTGACCAAAGAAAAACTAGAGGTCATCATTAATCACAAAATAGATAAGTTTGACGATATCAGGTTAAAAAATTTTTGTACAAACAAAATGAATGCAGACAAGATTAGAAGGGTAGCAGTAAACTGGGAAAATATTTTTACTTCCAAAGGTTCTGATAAAGGCCTCATTTCTAAAATATATAAAAAATTGACTCAAATATATAAGATTTCAAGCCATTCTCCAATGGATAAATGGTCAAAAGATATGAACAGACAATTTTCAGACGAAGAAATTGAAACTATTTCTGGTCACATGAAAAGGTGCTCCAAGTCACTATTGATCAGAGAAATGCAAATTAAGACAACTCTGAGATACCACTACACACCTGTCAGATTGGCTAAAATGACAGGAAATGATAATGATAACTGTTGGAGGAGATGTGGGAAAACTGGGACACTGATACATTGTTGGTGGAACTGTGAA
>JAJPUD010001848.1:206068-259893 GCA_023553655.1 Myrmecobius fasciatus | reverse complement strand
TTTCTTACAGAACAATAATATTCCATAACATTCATATACCATAATTTATTCAGCCATTCTCCAATTGAAGGGCATCTATTCAATTTCCAGTTTCTAGCCACTACAGAAAGGGCTGCCACAAACATTCTTGCACATGTGGGGCCTAAAAAAGCTTTATTTAAAAAAAAAAAAGAAGTGGTATTGGACATGGAACCAACCATTGGATTTTCTGATACCAGTGGGAATGAATTAGGCGCCACCAGAGATTTATTTCACCTCCCTTTGCTGGTGACTTCTCTGACCTTGTCCTTGCTCCAATCCTCTAAGCTCCCATTTTGGTTGAGCTTGCCATTCTTTGTGAGAAAAATTCCAGAGCCTTTCCACTGATCCAATTAGTCTTTGATCATTTTGGTAAAGATATTCTTTCTTAAACTGCAATCCTCTGTGTGTCTGTTGTTGTTTTTGTTGTTGTTTTAACTGCACATTGTAAAAACTATAACTATGTACCTCTATTGTTTTTTAAAGCTGCAAGCCTCAGGAACTGTATACCTCTGGTAAACCCATCAAAATTAGAATTATAACTGTGAGCTTTGTTAAAATTGTAACTGAAATGGTCTTTGTGGGATGCTTGCATTTATTTTTTAGGTGATATCATTGTCTTTTGTGAAAATTTTGCCTTTAATATGAAACAGGCACACTGTAAAGTTAGAGATGGGGTTAGAGGTTCTATTAGTCCACCCCCTGGATAGACATGTGCCTTTTAATTGTATAAGAAATATGCTAGACTGCCAGGCTTGGATGGATGTGACTAAGGATGACCCAGAATTCTCTTGATTCTTTTGGGGCATCTTTGATGGTACCAAATTAGAATATTTAAGACAGAAATTGATAAATAAGAAAACTCAGTCTATTGAATGGAATAGTTTTTTTATAAAGCTTTTTATTTACAAAACATATGAGTGATTTTTCTACATTAACCTTTGCAAAAACTTTTTTTCCCAAGCTTTTCCCCTCCTTCCTCCCACCCCCTACCCCTAGATGACAGATAATCTAATACATGCTAAATAGGATAAATTATATGACAAATATACAATACATGTATACATATCTATACAGTTATCTTACTGCACAAGAAACATCAGATCTAGAAAGAGAAGAAGAAAAAAACAACCTAAGAAGGAAAACAAAATGCATGGAAATATTCACAGAAAGCGTTAAAATGCTGTGTTGTGGTTCACACTCAGTTCCCACAGGCCTCTCTCTGGATGTATATGACTATCTTCATCGCTGAACAACTGGTTTGAATCCCATCATTGTTGAAGAGAACCATGTCCATCAGAATTGATCATCATATAGTCTTGTTGCTGTGTATAATGTTCTCCTGGTTCTGCTGATTTCACTCAGCATCAATTCATGCAAGTCTCTCCAGGCCTCTCTGAAACCCTCCTGTTGGTTGTTTCTCACAGAACAATAATATTCCATAACATTCATATACCATAATTTATTCAGCCATTCTCCAATTGATGGGCATCCTTTCAATTTCCAGTTTCTTGCCACTACAAAAAGGGCTGCCACAAACATTTTTGCACATGTGGGTCCCTTTTCCTCCTTTAAAATCTCTTTGGGATATAGGCCCAATAGAAACACTGCTGGGTCAAATGGCATGCACAGTTTGGTAACTTTTTGAGCATAGTTCCAAATTGCTCTCCAGAATGGTTGGATTCGTTCACAGTTCCACCAACAATGTATCAGTGTCCCAGTTTTCCCACATCCCCTGAATGGAATAGTTTCAATAAATGTTGCTCAGAGGCAAAAGAGAGAAAGCCTAAATCAGAACTAGAGTCAATAAGGGATCAAAATATTTGAAAAATTTCTCCCTAATGATCTGCAAGCCACCTAGCCACCTAAAATATAATGACTCTTATTGAAAGACTCTGCCCTTTACCTAATTTCTATGCTCTCCTTCAAGGTACAGTCCAAAATTGTCCCAGATTAATTCATAAGTAAAGGATTAATGAAATTTTAACTGTTAGGGAAATATCAGGAAAGGCATTCAAGTCCTAAGTTGTGGTTAGTAAAATTTTGTTATTTTAAATAAAAATTCTTGAGACCATAATTTACTATTGGTTTGAGTTTTGATTATAGGGATAGTTGTCTGAACTATCACGTAGCCAGTAGAACTTCTAAAGGTTCTGCTAATATAAAGAACTGCTTTAGCAGTTCTGAAAACTCCTAAAGGTAGATGTTTGTGCCTGAGAAAAGTTTCTGGGATGACATTGGTGTGGCCTAAGGTAGAATCCTCAAGATTTTATTTCCCCATTCTGCAATTTCATTTCTGAAAAGGAAATTTTCTCATCTGGTTAATCCTAAATCCTGCTTTTAACACTCCATAACTACATGGCTGGCTATCAGATATCACTCATGCCTGGAATCAAACCGGATTAAAGGAATTTTTAACTTAGTTACATTGTCACTCTATATATCTCTTTTATCTTTTTATAGCAAATCTCTATAATCAAGAAGTTGTGTGAGTATAAACCTAACTCTATTAGATAATAGAGTGATATAATTTTAACTTATATTTGTGGTTAAATTTTAATATAGGGATGATAGTCTTTTAAGGGAGAAATGATTAGAGAAAATAATGAGAAAAAAGATGTAATGTAAACGTTTTCTAGATAAACAGAACACAAATTTTTTTTTTATAAAATTTTATTTTATTTGCATAACATATGTGTGGGTAATTCTTCAACAATAACACTTACATAGCTTTCCGTTAGAAATATTTCCCCCCCAACTTCCCCACCCCTCCCCTAGATGGCAGGATATCCACTACATGTTAATTATGTTAAAATATTGGCAAATCGAATATATGTATACATATTTCCAAACTTATCATTGTTGTGCAAGAAAAATCTTATCTACACAAATGATATATCAGATAAAGGAAACACAATGTAAGCAAACATCAATCAAGGAGTATGAGAATGTTATGTTGTGGTCCACATTTTGCATCCCTCTCTCTGGGTGTATATGGCTTTCTTCAGTGAACAATTGGAGGTGGTTTGAAACATATCATTGTTGAAGAGAGCCATGTCCATCAGAATTAATTGTCATATAGTACTGTTGTTGCCGTGTATAATGATCTCCTGGTTCTGCTCATTTCACTCAGCATCAGTTCATGTAAGTCTCTCCAGGTCTCTCTGAAATCATCTTGCTGGTCATTTCTTACAGAACAATAATATTCCATAATATTCATATACCATAATTTATTCAGCCATTCTCCAATTGAAGGGCATCTATTCAATTTCCAGTTTCTAGCCACTACAAAAAGGGCTGCCACAAACATTCTTGCACATGTGGGGCCTTTTCCTTTCTTTATGATTTCTTTGGGATATAAGCCCAATAGAAATGCTGCTGGGTCAAAGGGTATGCACAGTTTGATAACTTTTTGAGCATAGCTCCAAATTGTTCTCCAGAATGGCTGTATCCGTTCACAGCTCCACCAACAATGCATCAGTGTCCCAGCCCTCCCACAACCCCTCCAACATTCATCATTAACTTTTCCTGTCATTTTAGCCAATCTGACAGGTGTGAAGTGGTACCTCAGGGTTGTCTTGATTTGCATTTCTCTGATCAACAGTGATTTGGAGCACCTTTTCATATGACTATAAATAGTTTTAATTTCATCCTCTGAAAATTGTCTGTTCATATCCTTTGACCATTTATTGATTGGAGAATGGCTTGAATTTTTATAAATATGAGACAATTCTCTATATATTTTAGAGATGAGACCTTTATCAGAACCCTTGAATGTAAAGATGATTTCCCAGTTTATTACTTCCCTCCTAATCTTGTCTGCACTGATTTTGCAGAACACAAATTTTAAGAAAGCAACAGGATTTGACCATTTTCTCTAAGAATTATATACATATGTCTATGATTGGCTGACAAATTTATCTGTCCTGGAAATTCAGGCTTTGTGTATGCTTTAGTAATAAGTTCTCAAAATTGGATTAAGGATTTATTAATTAAAAATTAATTGGATCTTATACATAAATTGTATTGACAGTGGTAAAGAAAGGGAAATTATTTTCCCATTTTGAAATTTGTCTGATAATTTTAAAAAGCAGAAGAGTTAATTTTAAGGTTGGAGCCTCATAAATTTTTTTTAATTCTTATATCAGGTACAGGATTTAAGTGAGGATAGAAACAATAAATGGTATGTAAACTAAAATACTCTGAAGTTTTAAAATTGGAGAATTAATTTTAAGTAATTGTACTAAATTACATCAAGTCAGAATTATCCGGGAACCTCTATATTTGGAACCAGAGAAGCAGAATCTTCTCCAGAGCTGTCCCAAGAATAAAACTTATTGTCTGAGAAAAGACATCTAGGAACCAGATAACTGCATGAGGCATCTGCAACTCAAAATGTACTGATTAAATGGATATTGAGAATGGGTCACTAAAATACATGTTAGTTATGTTTAAGTTTTCTTGGTTACTTTATGATGTAAAAATCTCCTTTCTCAAAATTAGTCCATTAAACCAGAGAAGCAAGAAGGAAGAAATAAGGAAGGAAAGAATTCTAAGCAGAGATGAGTAGAGAGAGAGAGAGAGAAGAGGAGAGGGGGGAGAGAGAGAGAAAGAGAAAGAAAGAGAGAGGGAAGAGAACATTCCAGACATGGAGGATAGTCGGAGAAAATAGCTTTCTCTAGTTTTGAGATATATTAGAAAAAAATTATAATTAAAAATAGTGTTATAATTATATATATTTAAAAACTAGTCCTTTATATAATTTGTCCATAATGTAACATCCTTATAACCTGACAAAAATGTATTTATGATTATAAATTTATGAAAAACTTTATTGAATTGTTTGAACATAATCCCACATGACTGAGAAACTGGACCATTTCTATGTGTTATTTAGAGATGCTGACCAGAAATTTATTTATTTATTTATTAATACTTTTTATTTGCAAAACATATGTATGGGTAATTCCTAAACATTAACCCTTACAAAGCTTTCTGTTACAATTTTTTCCCCTCTACTCCCCACCCCTCCCCTAGATGGCAGGATATCCACTACATGATAATTATGTTAGAATACTTAAGAAATCGAATATATGTATAGTTATTGCCACACATCATTTTTTGTGCAGGAGAAATCATATCTACAAGAAAGAATAATCTGATAAAGGAAATACAATGCAAGCAAACCTCAATAGAGAGCATGAAAATGTTATGTTGTGGTCCACATTTCACATCCCTCTCTCTGGGTTTACGTGGCTTTCTTCACTGAACAATTGGAATTGGTTTGAAGCATTTCATTGTTGAAGGGAGACATGTCCATTAGAACTGATCCTCATATAGTATTGTTGTTGCCTTGTACAATGATCTCCTGGTTCTGCTCATTTCACTCAGCATCAGTTCATGTAAGTCTCTCCAGGCCTCTCTGAAATCATCTTGCTGGTCGTTTCTTACAGAGCAATAATATTCCATATTATTCCATATTCCATATGGAATATTCCATATTCCAACAGAGCAATATGACATTCATATACCATAATTTATTCAGCCACTCTCCAATTGATGGGCATCTATTCAGTTTCCAGTTTCTAGCCACTACAAAAAGGGCTGTCGAAAACATTCTTGCACATGTGGGTCCCTTTCCTTCTTTTATGATTTCTTTGGGGTATAAGCCCAATAGAAACACTGCTAGGTCAAAGGGCATGCACAGTTTGATAACTTTTTGTGCATAGCTCCAAATTGCTCTCCAGAATGGTTGGATCCATTCACAGCTCCACCAACCATGCATCAGTGTCCCAATCTTCCCACATCCCCTCCAACACTCATCGTTATCTTTTCCTGTCATTTTAGCCAATCTGACAGGTGTGTAGTGGTACCTCAGAGTTGTCTTAATTTGCATTTCTCTGATCAATAGTGATTTGGAGCACCTTTTCATATGATTATAAATAGTTTTAATTTCATCATCTGAAAATTGGCTGACCAGAAATTTAGATCCAAAGATTTTGCAAGGAATTTTTTCATAATTGCATCTCAAAACTTATCTGAAAACAGTCAATCAATCCTGGCGTCTAAGAACTCCTACCAAGTCTTCCTGACTACTCCTACACTTGTCAAACTTGTAGGTATATACTCCTAGATAATCTGAGGAAAGCCTCCACTCCTGAGGGGATGGCAGAATCCTCTGGGGACCTCAAGGTTCATCTAAAACAAATGCAGGAATAGCTGACATCCAGATGGGACAGCTCTCCCAAGAATCTGGAGGAGGGATGAGTATACTGTCCTAGTTTTTTTTTTCCTCTTCCCTTTTGTTATGTGTCCAACCACTAAGGCAAGCATATGTGGACATTTTCTCTTTCTATATTCTTGACCCTCTCTTTTCTCCTTGAAAGTAAACAATGATTAGACAAAACGTGTTCAACTCAACATCTTGCCCTGACCTATCTGTTCTCTTGTGGCATCTTGGCTTATATCTGCCTCTCCTATATGGGCCAGAAAAGTAGTTGTTCTTTCAGGTCCCCCTCCCTTTGGCCAAAAGAGGGAAATATTAAGATATTAGGAGAAACCCTGTTTTTCAGAGCTAAAGCCTAGCAAGCAAACTCTGTCCTGATCTTGACATAACAATAATCCTTTGCCTTCACATTCTGGTTAACCTCACCCTGTAGCAAAATCATATAATTATTGTATTGCTTTTTCCAGCACAGGTGTTCTCTGAGCTCTGACAAGCAGGGAACAAGTTTGGATAAGTTCTAGTCATGAAGCCATGATATGAATCAATTTGTCCCATTGTTGCTATCTCCCCTCTTTGTCAGGGCTATATCTTACTGCAGAGCCATTGGTATAATTATTGAGATTTAGTCACCTTAAAGCAGATCCCCCCACTAGCAGAAAAGCCTGGCACTTGTGTCTAATTTGCTTCCTTTCTTGCAAGCTGTTTCTCTTACTTTGAAATTAAACTTCTGTTTGATTCCAGACTCTCCTATCTCTAGCTTGTTTTTTTCATCTCTGTTCATCCACAGGTTAAGGAATGATTTGATAGAGTTGATAAAGACATCCAGGGATAGGAAACTCAAGCACTCTTTTAATTAAAATTCATTAAAATTATTTATTTTTAACATTTTTTTACATTTTGAGTTGTAAGTTCTTCCCCTTCCCATTGAGAAGGCAAACAATATAATATCAATTATACATATAAAGTCATGCAAAACATACTCCCATATTAGCCATGTTACAAAAATAAAAGCAAGAAACTTTTTTATAAAAGTTTTAAAAATATATCTCTATCTGTAGAGTCTTATCAGTTCTCTGGAGGTGGATAGAATTTTTTCATCATGGGTCCTTTGGAATTTGGAATCATTCTGTTCATTATTATAGCTAAATCTTTCACAGTTGATAATCATTACAATATTGTTTTTGCTATGTAAAGTGATCTTGTTCTACTCGCTTCACTTTGCATCAGTTCATATAAGTCTTTCCAGGTCTGTTTTTTTTTTCTAAAAGTATCCTGCTAGTCATTTTTATAACATAACATTCCATTATAATCAATGCTACAACTTGTTCAGTCATTCCCCAATTGATGAGCATTCCCTCAATTTCCAGTTCTTTGCCACCACAAAAAGAGCTGCTAATATATTTTAGCACAAATAGGTCCTTTTCCCTTTTTTTTTTTTTGGATCTCTTAGGGATATAGACCTAGTATTTCTGTGTCAAAGGATATGTTCAGTTGTATAGCCCTTTGGGCATAGATATCCACTAATTCTTGATCCTTTCCACAGCTTTAATTATTAAGAAGCTTGTCTTTACAAATATGGAAATATGTTTAAAATGATTATATATGTATTACACATATGTGTATATATCTTGGGGAGGGAGGAAGTAAGGGAGGTAGAGGAAAAAAATTGGAACTCAAACTTAGAAAAATAAATGTTGAAAACTATCTTTACATGTAATTGGAAAAATAAAATGCTATTGAGGGAAAAAAAAGAAGGTTGTTCTTATATAGAACTAAAAATCTCACCTCTGAAGCTTCTGATCATTGGTCCTAGATGGGTTCTTTTAAGTCATATAAAACAAACCAAATTTCTCTTCCAGGGGCAACTAGATAATACAGTGGATAAAGTATCAGACCTGGAGTTAGAAGGACCTGAGTTCAAATTTGATCTCAGACTTCTTAGCTGTATGACCCTAGGCAATCCCATAGCCAGAAGAGAAACATTACTAATACTTAAGGACAGGGATATCATGGCCCACCCCCATCCCTTAAGTTTTCTCTTGCTTACATTCTTCTCCATAACATTTCTCAAACTGTTTTCTTCTTTTCATTCAGTTATCACTTTTGTTCAGACCTTTATTACATCTCTTCTGGAGCTAGAGGTCATCAGCATAATGTGATCTGCTAATAAGAACATCTTGCCATTCATAAATAATCTATTTTCTATTTGGTTTCTGTGCAGGAATTCTATAAGAGTGGCAAATATATTATCTCCCTGGTTTATGGGGCAGTTAAGTTATACAGTGGTTAGGGCATGGGGCCTGGAAGCAGGAAATTCTGAATTCAAATCCTGCCTCATACATTTACTAATTGTGCAACTCTGGAAAAGTCACTTAATAGCATTTAGTCTCAGTTTCCTCATTTGTAAGGTGGGGATAATAATAGCACCTACTTCATAGGGTTATTATGAGGACTAAGTAAGATAACATATGAAAATCTCTTTGCAAGCCTTAAAGAATTATATATAAATGCTAGCTATTATGCTTTGCTTGATGTTGATAATCAGGGGTTTATTGGATAATTAGCTCCATGATTATATTATGAAGGAGTTTGAACATATGAGAGAATCCTTTTTGGAGAAGAGGTTTTAAAGGCATTTTGCTCTACTGAGTCAGATGCTTTTTTGGGTAATCAACAAATAACAAACACAATAGGACCTTGTTTTCGATGCCCTTTTCAGTTAACTGGGTGACTATGAAACATGATCTACTGTAGAAAATCCTTTGCCAAAAGCCACCCATTTCCTTTTCATATTTTTATCAAGAATACCCTCAATATTCATGTAAATCATCCTCATGAATGTAGCAAGGTTTTCAATGACCACCCAAGCATGACTTCAAGACTAGAACAAAGCCACACAAAACTTTGGGAGGCAGGGTAAGATTTTATATGAGTGATCAAGCTTATCTCTGCTTCCTGGATGGTTATTTTTGTTTTATTTTGTTAACTTTTATTTTTCAATTAATAATTATTTTTCTTCCTCCTACCTCCACCTTTCCCCTCCTCAAACTGAAAAAGAAAAACAAATTCTTGTACTTGTAACAAAAACACATAAGAAAGCAAAAGAAAATCCTGTACTGGCTGTGTCTAAAAATGTATGTCTCATTCTGTTTCTTGAGTCCAGGAGTCTTCAATTGTAGTTAGTCACTGTGTCAGTCAGACTCCTTAAGTCTTTCCAATACTGTTATTTATCTTTACAATACTGTTACTGTGTTGAATAATCGTTCTTTTGGTTCTTCTGACTTCACATTGCCTTAGTTCATATGCATCTCCCCAATTTTTTTTCTTTATTTCTTTCTTGAGGCAATTGGGATTAAGTGACTTGCTCAAGGTCACACAGCTAGTAAGTGTTAATTGTCCGAGGCCATATTTAAACTCAGGTCCTCCTGACTCCAGTGCTGGTGTTCTATCCACTGTGCCATCTAGCAACCCCAGTCTCTCCACATTTTCCTAAACGCAGACCTTTTTATCATTTTTAATGGCACAATAGCATTATATTACATTCATGTACCATAATTTGTTCAACCATTCACTGATTGAGGAGTATTCCTTTAGTTTCCAGTTCATTGGTGCTACAAAAGACTGCTATAAACATTAAAGTATGTATGGATCCTTTTCTTCATTCTTTGATTTCTTTGTTGAGCTAAAGGGTAAACATGGTTTAGTTACTTTGGGGACATAGTTCCAAATTGTTTTTCAGAATGGTTAGACCAATTTACCAACAATTAATTAATATGCTTGTTTTCACAAAGCCAAAACTCCTTCAGTATTTGTCATTTCCCAATTTTGTCAGATTTATCAATCTATTAGGAATGAGATAGAAAATCAAGGTTGCTTTACTTTGCATTGCTATAATTATTAATGATTTGTAGCAATTTTATGTAAATGTTGATAACTTGGATTTTTTCCTTAGAAAACTATTTCTGTCCTTTGACCATTTATTAATTTAAGGATGACTTATTTTAAGCTTGAATCTTCATATCTCTTTCTTATATATCTTGGAAATGAGGCATTTATCAGAGGAACTTGCTGCAAAGAATTTCCGCCCCCCTCCCCTAGTCACTCATTTCCCTTCTAATTTTCACTGCAATAGTTTTGTTTGTGCAAAATTTTTAAAAATTATATGCAATTAAAATTACTCATTTTATCTTCTGCAATATTCTCTATCACTCATTTAGTGACAAATTTCCCCCTATACATGTTTTTTTTTTTCCCCAGCTTTGCTCAGAGGAGAAGTTTGGTCCTCCATTCCATTTCTTCCATGCTAATCAGAGTAGAAAGGTTGCTGAAAGTCTGGGCCCTCCTAGATAGGCAAGGCAGCCTGCACCTACTTGCTGTTTTTAGCTCTAGGTCTCCTCTTCTACAGAGTTGTCTTTAAAACGTGACCCAGACTCAACAAAGAAAGATTTAGATAAATCTTGGAGAATTGTGGCAGTTACACAGGAACTCAGAGCAGTGTGGGAACAACAAAACAAGGTCAAGAATTGTGGGAAAGACAGAGTGAGTCCAATAGAACTGACAGCTGTTCTCCCTCCTCGCCAAGGATGGTGAGGCCATCAGGAGACAGTTCCAAACCCAGGAACATCTGCCTGATTAGAGAGAGCACAGGGAAAAAGAAGTTGGTCAAGCTAAGTAGTTTCTTTATACTTTTGCTATTCAAAAGATTTCTTATACTGCCTTTTCTTCTGCTACACAACCATTCTCATAGATAGTACATTGAAGAGTGTTTTCTCAATAGTATTTTATTTTTCAAAAACATGTAAAGATAGGTTTTTATTTATTTTTTTGCTGAGGCAATTGGGGTTAAGTGACTTGCCCAGGGTCACACAGCTAGGAAGTATTATTAAGTGTCTGAGACCAGATTTGAACTCAGGTCCTCCTGACTTCAGGGCTACTGCTCTATCCACTGAGCTACCTAGCTGCCCCTAAAGATAGTTTTTATATTCATTTTTGTAAGATTTTGTGTTCCAAATTTTTCTCCCTTCCTCCCTTACTTCTCCCCTCTCCAAGACAACAAGCAATCTGATATAGGTTAAATGTGTGCAATTCTTTTAAACATATTTCCAAATTTGTCATGTTGTACAAGAAAAACAGATCAGAAGGGGGAAAAGCCATGAGAAAGAAAAAAACAACAAAAAGATGAAAACACTGTGCTTTGATTTACATGCAGTCTCCATAGTTTTCTCTCTAGATACAGATAGCATTTTCTGTCCCATAGCTTATGGTTTTAATAAATCATGAGGCTGTGCAAAAATGTTTGTAGTAGCCCTTATTGTAGTGGCAAGGAACTGGAAACTGAGTAGATACCCATCAGTTGGAGAATGGCTGAATAAGTTATGACATATGAATGTTATGGAATATTATTGTTCTTTCTATAAGAAACAATCAGCAGGATAATTTCAGAAAGGCCTGGAGAGATTTATATGACTGATGCTAAATAAAGTGAGTAGAACCAAGAGAACATTGTTCATAAAAACAACCAGATTATGTGATGATTAACTGTGATAGACTTGGTTCTTTTCAACAATGAGCTGATTCAGGATAATTCCAATAGACTTATGATGGAGAGAGCCATCTGTACCCAGAGAAAGGTCTATGGGGACTGAATATGGACCACAGCATTGTATTTTTATTTTGTTGTTGTTGGCTTGCTTTTTTTTCTTTTTCCTTTTTTCCTCTTTTGATATGATTTTTCTTATGCAGCATGATAATTGTGGAAATATGTTTAGAAGAATTGCACACATTTAACCTATATTGGATTACTTGCTGTCTAGGAAAAGGGAGGTGAAGAGGGAGGGAAAAAAATTTGGAACACAAAGTTTTGCAAGGGTGGATGTTAAAAACTATCTTTGCGTGTATTTTGAAAAATAAAAGGCTATTATTATTTTAAAATAAATAAACAAAAATAAATCATATGGCCATTCATAAGACAAGCATCTAAGTCTTATAAATAAAATTAATTGGTTCAGAGTGGCAGATTTTCCAGATATTGTATGGGATCTCAGGGAACATTAAGAAAATTTTTATATTTTAGCAACTTTGCAAAACATTCCAGATCATACTATTAGACCAAAATGTAGAATCTGGGGGTAGTAATATTACCGTATGAACCCAGGAGAGCTTGGGGAAGTGGGAAGTTGGTAGAAAGAGCACCACCTGGTGCTGTTTGCACACAAAAAAATCATTATAGCCCTCCATTGGTCTTTTCTGTGTTTTTCCTTTCTGACAATGATGTAGATAAGAAATACTCCAAGCCCTCAGGTAGGGGATTGCTATTATCTATTTTATCTCTTTCATGGCTGACACATGTCCATGATGCTTCTGCTTTTTTTGTTTTTTCTGTGTTTACTCTTTCTCAAACTCAGGCAAGTGAGTATTCTATAAAGGAAATGTAAATGAGTGAGCATTATAGGGTGTAGGGTATGGCATATGCCTGGGTAAGATAATACTTCTGGTGTGAGGGCTTCCAAGCTCTTGCCAGGGCTCTTTGGTGTCTACCTGATCAACCTGACTCTCACCTGTGGCTGCAAGCATGTATGGTAAACCATTTTGGCAGACGGACTAAACCAGGATGAGAGCAACCAAGGGGTCTCAAACCCATCAGTGAGTTAGGGGGGGTGTCACACATATGTGAAGATTTTCCCTGTTGGAATGCATGCATGAGAGCAATTTGTTCCAAAGATTATGAAGGAACCAAAGCTGTGGAATACTTAGAGCTTGGTTAGATATCAATGACGCCAAGGTCATCCACTGTATCTCGAGCTATCACTAGTTGTCTTGATTCTGTCCTGCCACTGGTCTGTGACAACTCTGGAAAAAAAGATGAGACCAACAACTTTGTGCAATTCTGACTCACTTAAATCCAGTTTATGCATGAAAAGAAAAATACTACCCTAGCATCTTACCATTTTTACCTGGCAAAGCAGAATTGAAGTAGCTCAAAAGAAACACAAGATGTACAAATTTAGAGAATCCACCCCAAATATTCACATGTACTATTTGTGCCCAAGCTCATATTGGTCTAATCAGCTGCAGTCAGACACACTGTAACTTGACTCTAACATATGATGTCATTTTGATCCTCTTTGGAAAATAAAGGATAACACTATCCAACAAGCTTCTTTTGTATTTATTCTTTCCCAATCTCGGATAAATATTCTTTAAGGAAAGTGTAGACCAATAGCACTATAAGAAAAGTACCCAAGAGGCAGCTAGATGGTTCAGTGGATGGTGCCCTGAAGTCAGGAGGACCTGAGCTCAAATTCGACCTCAGACACTTAATACTTACTAGCTGTGTGACCTGGGCAAGTCGCTTAACCCCAATTGTCTCACCAATAAAAATTAGGGAAAAAAAGGTACCAACAAATAAAAATAAAAATTAATTAATTAAAAAAAGAAAGAAAAGTTCCCAAGTAATCAGTGAATTCAGAATATCCATTTGAGGTCTCACCAACAACCAGAACTGGCAATATTAGCAGTCAAGTCACCTCCTTGATTCAGACTACCAGTGATCAACTTGCTAACTAAAATATTGCAACTTATAAGGAGTTACCATCTAAATAAGGGAGTGACTTGTGCATTGCCTACTTCATTTTCTGAAATAAATTTTATGAGTACTTGAAATAGAAAAAGAACTCATAGGCACATAAGTCACAAGGTACCCAGTTAGCTATATGTATTACCTATATATGTGATTCACTACCTTCTAACTCTAAGCTTGAGCCCACCATTCCCAGGAACTAAGTATTTGCAGAGGACAGATTTCAACTCAGTTTGGGAAACTTTGTAATATCTGTTCTTGTTATCTTTCTTATTAAATATTCTTTTGTAAAAGCTATTTAATAGCAACTGGTTAATCAATATTGACGTAGAAACCAGACAGAGGCTCATGAGAGATAGTATTAGAAACCACAACACCTTCTCCCACTCTATTCCCTGAGATTCCCTTAAAATTCTGAAATGAGAAATATTTTGTCCTCTGGGAGCCTCATCTCTACCAGTCCAGCAAGTACAGAAAATAAAAATAAATAGAGTATTACACTATTTTTTGATGTAATACTACTTCTACCAATCTCTTCTTTAATGATTTACAAATCAGCTTGGACTATAAACTTGTGTTGACTTTGGCTTCCAGTTTTTCCACTTAATAATTTCTGGATAAGGAGGTTTCTGTAATCTCTCTGATTCTCTCCTTTGTGGCAATTACTTTACATCTGTTAAACCTGTCTAGGAATATTAGAATATTCTCATCCTTCACGACAGATGCTGGTACACCAACTGAAATTGTCTTCATAGTGGTCCTTTTGTCCATGTTCATCTTGAATGCTACAAGACAAAATAATCCTGTGTCCAAATTATGTCTCTTATTGCCTTTGGGCATTTCATGAAGCCAATTCTCCCAAATCTTTTGTTTACTTCCCCTAGGAGAAACTGTGAGCCATATTTCCACTTAACTGTAACTTCCTTGTGTCTTCTGATTTCATTTACAGTGAAACTATAATATAATGCAACAACTCAGTAGAGAAAGATTTCTTATAGAAAATACCAAATGCTAATTCAATAGCTATGAACAGGATGATTTTTTAAACTACATTATTCTAATATCACCATGGTAAAAGTGAAATGTGTCTACTGCAAAATGTGCCATCTTATATTTTTGTAGTTTCTTGGATTGTCAGTGTAATACAAGTCATGCAAATACATATTTCTCACTAAATAATTCATCACCTGGTAACTAATCTAGTGGTGAAAAGCTTCTCCATACTTAACTAGTTTTGTTTTCAGACAGCAGTCTTAATCTGTTGCTCAGACTACTTCAAAAGCCTCACAAGCTTGGTAGAATTGCTTTTTCTCAATATTTTGTTTTTCCAAATACATGTAAAGAGTTTTCAACATCCATTATTGTAAGATTTTGTGTTCCAAATTTTTCTCCCTCTCTCTCTTACCTACTTTCTTCCAAGACAACAAGCAATCTGATATAAGTTAAATTTGTGCATATTTCCATAAAGTTTGGTAGAATTTTACAGAATTCATGCTTTTTTGACATATGTTTTGTGACCCCAAAGTCACTTCCATGCCACAATAAAGCATCATAGAAGAACTCTCATAGAGGATCAAACAAAAATAGGATTCAAATATACTCCTTTGCAGCTTTCACAGACATTATATAATCATAGAATTTAGAGGTAGAAGTGAGTGTAGACTGAGATTCATGCCCAGGTCCTCTACCCCTAAATCTAATGCTCTCTCCATTATACTAAGATACTCCTACTCTCACCCTCCACTTCCAGTAAGAGGTGTGGGTGTCTTCAATGCATATCTATCACAGGTTTGAAAGTCAGGAAACTATGCATCTTGACCAGGGTTCTTAACCCTTTTTGGGTTGGGAACCCCTTGGCAGTCTCTAAAGCCTATGAACCCCTCCTCAGAATAATGTTTTTAAATTCATAAAGTAAAATATATAAAATTACAAAGAAAATCAATTGTATTAAAATATTGAAATAAAGATGTTTTTTCCCAAAGTTCACAAACCTTCTATCCAAATCTATCATAGATCTGAGATTAAGAATCACTGCCCTAGACCAAGAATTCCAAGAGAATGATGTGATTCACTCAACTTAATACAACTTGTATTCTTTCCACTGTGTTCAAAATTGCTTCCTTCCAGGGCTTTCCCAGTTTCCCACTGGCTTGGCCCTGCCTGGCCCAGTGCCCTTTCCTTCACCTGCTACCAAGGTCAGATCCCTTCCCACTCTGCAGTGGTCACTCCAGCTGTTCAGTAGCAACTGTGTCAAGGGGAGGGGATATCATTGCTGGACTGAATTGCTGTGACCCCCTCCTCCCTAAGAAATGTACAAAAGACCATTCATTGTGCTCTCCTCTCCCCCTGCCCTTGAATGCCTTCCTGGAAGGGCAAGGGAGAAAGACCAGTGTGCTAAAGCCCTTTGCCCTTCCCAATCCTCCCCCATATTCCCTTGCTGCAGTGGTCTAGGATCTGGAGCTGGTTCCTGACACCTGTCGGTTGCTGATCTGGAGCAGCAGCTGCCTTCCACTATGAGCTATGTCAGCTTAACAGTTTGTGTCCCAAGGTCATGAATCTGTGTGGTAAAGTTGTACCTCACCCAGGCTTCCAGAGGAGCCTGGTCAAGCCCAATCTGAGCCCTAAGGATTGGTAAATCATCATATAGTCAGACTTCTTCACTCTCTCATCCCAGAGTCACAAATCTCACTATAGATCACAGACTATGTCCAGATGATACTTTCTGTTTCTTACATTACCATGGTATTTCATGCATCCCTCCCTTAGCCATCCCAGAGAGTTGTCCCATATGATAAATAATACTTCTCACTGATTTTCACAATAAGAAGGCTCAGAGAAAGTGACTTGAGTACAGTAATATGGCTAGGGAATCTCAGAACTGGGATTTCAACCAAATTCTGACTAGAGTGCAGAGATATTGTCACTATATCATGCTGCCCTTTACCATTAGAAGAATGGCTTGATTTTCCTCTCTACTGCATTTGATAAGGCACTAAATAGTATATATTATGGTTATCACATAAAGGTCTTTTTCTGATTGATGCTTCATTAGGATGTATAGGGGACCTTGGACTTTCAAATATTAGACCAACAAAATGCAAACTATGCTAAGCTCTCCTCAGCAGGAATGGTATGGAAGATGGTCCTTTCAATATGGACTGCATGCCTGAGGTAACCCAGCTATGTTTGCAGAGGCTCCTCCAATACTAGAAACTGGCCACTAGATAGTGAACTATTTGGTCAAGACAATTCTCCAAGGTAGACTATAATGGCATGAAAGGGCTATATTCTTCATCAGTGGAAGGAGCATCCATCCAAACAAGTGAAAAGTGCAAGTTCTTAAGGTATTGTATGTAAATATGAGTCACCACTTGGGCAGAGGATCCTCATCCACAAAAATAGTCTCCCAGCATTTGTTGAATTTGCCACACGGTTGGGATTTCATCTGTAGAATGAAAAAAGAGGCCCCAGATGAGGATTAAAAGTCTGAGACCTGGGTTTAGTTCTTGTTAGTTGCTGATGACCATGATCAAGATGATATTCAACATTCTCATCTATTTAATTTCTATACATTGTTTAAATTAAATTAAGTGACTACTTCACTGCTAAACTTTTTTTAAAAGTCTATATCCAATGTTTAAACATCTATTTCACTCATTATCTTCTCAATCCTTTGAAATCTGGCTTTCACCCCCATTACTCTGTTGAAACTTCTTTAAGTTCACTAGTGAACTCATGATGTTCAAATTTCTTTTCAATCATTATTCTCCTTGATTTCATTGTAGCTAGCATTTCACAAACTTGACCATTCCTTCCAAATGGATACGCTTTCCTCTTTTGACTTCAGAAATATTTCTTGATTCTCCTTCTCCTTCTCCAACTACTCCTTCACTGATGGCTCCTTCTTTCCTAGAACACTTTCCAATATATGGATATCTTCAAACATCTCTCCTTGGCCCTCTTTTGTCTATATACTATTAGATCTCCCTCAGCCTTTAAAAAAAAACCTCTCTACTGGCTACACCTTCCTTTCAAGCTATTATTCCATATCTCAAAATCTGACTCCTAAAAGAAATTGTTTACACTCATTGCTCCAAACTATCCAGTTTGGCACATCCAATAGACAATTACTGATGTGAGAATAGGGATCAGGGGAGAAGTTAGGATTGGATATCTTGATCTGAGAATTTCCTCTTGGATATCCTCTTCGCTCTGGAATTTTGTGTGACTGCTCTCCTTGTCCTCTTCTACCTTACATGACTACTTCTTCTTAAGTTCCTTTGTAGTAAGTTCTTTTTATAATCCTATAATTTGAATGAAACTGCTCATTCCAAGGTTGCCAATGAGTGATGTTTTTATGACAAAATCCAATGAGAAACATTGAAAACTCATTGAGTCTTTGAAATAGAGTGGTTAATAAGAGAAATAGCAAGATCAGTATTACTATATCATTGAAGGTGTGAATAGGAATCAAGCATAAGAAAACTGAAAATGTAGGAAGAGGCTAGATTGAAAAGAACTTTAAAAGCCAAAAAGATGATTTTATAGATTTTTATATTTGATCTTGGGGGCAATAGGGAGCCCAAGAGCTTATTGAATATTAGGATGCCTTTCATTTTAGGAAGATTACTTTAGCAACCTAGTAGAAGATGTCCTGGAGTGGGAAAAGACTTGAGGTAGGGAGAGCAATTAGAAGGCTATGTCAATCATCTCTATTCCAGCCTATTCTTGCTGTACACAACAAAAAGAAAAGGACATTGATAAGAGGTGTTTTGAAAACAGAAAACACAAAAGTTGGCAAGATATTGTACATAGGGGGTGGGTGCAAGTAAGGAATCAAGAATGATATTAGTAATGGGAGCCTGGGTGACTAGGAGGGTGGTGGTGCCCTCTACAATAACAAGGAAGTTCAGAAGAGGGGTGGATTTTTTTTTATTAAAGCTTTTTATTTGTATAACATATGTATGGGTAGTTCCCCAACATTGATCTTTACAAAGCTTTCCATTACAAATTTTACCCCCAGTCCCCTCCCCTCCCCTAGATGGCAGGAAGTCCACTACATGTTAATAATGTTGAAATGCTTGAGAAGTTATGCAAGAAAAATCCTATCTACAAGAAAAAAAAAAAAGAATCAGAGAAAGGCAACACAATGCAAACAAATGTCAATAGAGATCATGAAAATGTTACGTTGTGGTCCATATTTCATTTCCCTCACTCTGGGTGTATACGGTTTTCTTCAGTGAACAATTGGAACTGGTTTGAGACAATTCTTTGTTGCAGAGAGCCATGTCCATCAGAATTGATCATCATGTAATACTGTTGTTGCTGTGTATGATGATCTCCTGGTTCTGCTCGTTTCACTCAGCATCAGTTCATGCAAGTCTCTCCAGGCCTCTCTGAAATCGTCCTGCTGGTCGTTTCTTACAGAGCAATAATATTCCATAACATTCATATACCATAATTTATTCAGCCACTCTCCAATTGATGGGTATCCCTTCAGTTTCCAGTTTCTAGCCACCACAAAAAGGGCTGCCACAAACATTCTTGCACATGTGGGGCCCTTTCAGAGGGGAGGATTTAAAGGAAAAGATAGAGAGTTCTGTTTTGAACAAGTTAAGATGCTTATGGATTATCCAGTTTGACACATCCAATAGACAGTTACTGATACGAGAATAGAGATCAGACATTGTTGGTGGAACTGTGAATAGATCCAACCATTCTGGAGAGCAATTTGGAACTATGCTCAAAAAGTTATTAAACTGTGCATACCCTTTGACCCAGCAGTGTTTCTACCAGGCCTATATCCCAAAGAGATTTTAAAGGAGGGAAAGGAACCCACATGTGCAAAAATGTTTGTAGCAGCCCTTTTTGTAGTGGCAAGAAACTGGAAAGTGAGTGGATGTCCATCAACTGGAGAATGGCTGAATAAATTATGATATATGAATGTTATGGAATATTATTGCTCTATAAGAAATGACCAGCAGGATGATTTCAGAGAGGCCTGGAGAGACTGGCATGAACTGATGCTGAGTGAAATCAGCAGAACCAGGAGAACATTATACACAGCAACAAGACTATATGATGATCAATTCTGATGGACATGGCTCTCTTCAACAATGATGTGATTTAAACCAGTTCTAGTTGTTCAATGATGAAGAAAACCATCTACACCTAGAGAGTGGACTGTGGGAACTGAGTGTGAACCACAACACAACATTTTAACTCTTTCTGTGAATATTTCCATGCATTTTGTTTTCCTTCTTAGGTTGTTTTTTTTTTCTTCTCTTGCTAGATCTGATGTTTCTTGTGCAGTAAGATAACTGTATAGATATGTATACATATATTGGATTTGTCATATAATTTATCATATTGGCATGTATTAGATTACCTGTCATCTAGGGGTGAGGGGTAGAGGGAAGGAGGGGAAAAACTTGGGAAAAAAGTTTTTTGCAAAGGTCAATGTAGAAAAATCACTCATATGTTTTGTAAATAAAAAGCTTTTAATAAAAAAAAAGAGAATATAGATCAGGAGAAAAATTAGGGTTGGATAAGTTGATCTGAGAATTTCTTCTTGGATATCCTCTTCTCTCTGGAATTTTGTGTGGCTGGTCTCCTGGTCCTTTTCTACTTTATATGACTATTTCTTTTTAGGTTCCTTTGTAGTATTGGCATCTTTGTTTTGCTTCATGTGTATCAGTGTGTCACCAGGCTCCATTTCTGTCCCATTCCTCTTCTCCATTGTTATGATTATTATCTCATCAACTCTTATAAGTTCAACTATCAATTCTATGTAGGTATATAACTATCTCCCTCCTCTCTCTTCTGGGCTGCAATCCTGAATCAACAACTGCTTCCTAGACATCATTACCTGGGTATCTCATAAGCGTATCAAACTCAACATATCCAAAGATATCCAGAATAGATCATTCTATTTCCCTACTAAGCCCACCTCTGATACTAACTTCCTTTTTTCTAAGATATCAATAACACTTCAACTCCCATTTCTTTAATAGTATAAGAAAGTTTCTATGAAAAGGTGCTCCAAATCACTATTGATCAGAGAAATGCAAATTAAGACAGCTCTGAGATACCACTACACACCTATCAGATTGGCTAAGATGACAGGAAAAGATAATGATGATTGTTGGAGGGGATGTGGGAAAACTGGGACACTGATACATTGTTGGTGGAACTGCGAACGAATCCAACCATTCTGGAGAGCAATTTGGAACTATGTTCAAAAAGTAAGCAAACTGTGCATACCCTTTGACCCAGCAGTGTTTCTATTGGGCTTATATCCCAAAGAAATCTTAAAGGAAGAAAAGGGCCCCACATGTGCAAGAATGTTTGTGGCAGCCCTTGTTGTAGTGGCTAGAAACTGGAAACTGAATGGATGCCCTTCAATTGGAGAATGGCTGAATAAACTATGGTATATGAATGTCATGGAATATTATTGTTCTGTAAGAATGACCAGCAGGATGATTTCAGAGAAGCCTGGAGAGACTTACATGAACTGACACTAAGTGAAATGAGCAGAACCAGGAGATCATTATACACTGCAACAAGAAGACTATATGATGATCAATTCTGATGGACATGGCTCTCTTCAACAATGAGATGTTTCAAACCAGTTCCAATTGTTCAGTGATGAAGAAAGCCATATACACCCAGGGAGAGGCCTGTGGGATCTGAGTATGGACTACAACATAGCATTTTCATGCTCTCTATTTATATTTGCTTGCAGCATGTTTTCCTTCTCAGGTTTTTTTGTTTTGTTTTGTTTTTCTTGTAGATCTGATTTCTCTTGTACAGCAAGATTTGTCAAGTATTTTAACATAATTTACATGTATTAGACTTCCTGCCATCTAAGGGAGGGGATGGGGGGAAAGAGAGAAAAATTTGTAACAAAAAGCTTTGCAAGGATCAATGTTGAAAAATTACCCATGCATATATCTTGCAAATAGAAAGAAAGAAAGTTTCATTCTACAGTGAAAAGAAACATTACCAGTACACAGAAAAGTATAACAAGGCAATGAAAAAGTATTCTAGATATGTCCCAATTTTTACAGATGAGAAAAATGAGGTTCAAGGTGTGTTGTGACTTGCCCATGATCATAACTAGTATAATTGGAATCCAAGTCTCTCCTGATTCCAAATCCAGAGCTCCCATAAAGCTTTGCAGTGCTATTCTTGTATATGCTTCTCTTTGATATTGTGTATTGTTGTTATGTGTATTTATATTTTATCATCCCTCTATGATAGAGACTGTTAGTTTCCTCTGAGGAGAGACTGTGTCCCATCTAATCTTTGTATATTCCCCACCTACCAAAACAATGCATTGAACACAGTAAATAGGGAATAAATAAATGAAATGTACTCAACAGAGTACAGCAAGAGAGTAGTATTACCAACTACTAAGAAGTCCAGTCATGTCATCATGTATCCTGAAGCAGCAAGAATTGGGAGAGATCATAGTGGTGTAGAGTAGCCTGAGAATAAGTAACCCTGAATTCAGCTGGCTCTTGGAAAAAAAAAAGTCTAGAACTTGGATCTTTGAAGAGAAAGAGAAAACTTCAGGCCAGGTAAAGGTAGCACATATCTAGTGATAAAGCTATTTGGTGTGTGTGTGTAGGAAGATAGACTGTCCCCATGAGCAACAGTGATAGAAGCAACAGTTACTTGCCTGGACTTGGTTAGTCCAGGAAAGAGAGGGAGTGGGGCAATGGTCATGAAAAGAACAGATGTCCAGAGTATGGCTGCTGCTAAATTCCTAGACTTTACAAAAACTTGTTTGATCCTGTTGTTTTCTGCCCATGCAGGGTAAGAACAAAATTTTCTTTCTAGTTAAGAGATAGACCAGGAAAGGGTTAGGGCTTCAGAGAATGGGGAGCCAGGTGGGGACCATCTTTGGTTCTCACTCTATCCAACGTGGGAGTTATATTCTCTTTGGATTCTTTCTTTAAAGTGACAAAATCTGCCCAGCTGAAGCCTCACAATGGGGCCTTGTGGGAGTAGTGATGACTTCAGCCAGGACAGGACTGCCCAAGCTCCAGAGTAGCTAGGAAAGACTCCCACAAGGGCCCAAACATTCCCTGGCTTTGCCTGACCTTCCCTGTTCCCAGCAGCTGCCCAGGGCCTGCTCCAAGGCCTCAGCTGCTCCAGGATGTGCCCAAGCCGGATAGGCAGAGATAGGGTAATGGAAAAGAGCTTTGTTTCCCTCTTTTTTTCTGGCCAACCCCCAAAAGAAGAGACCTTAAGAGCTTGGGGAAAGTCAGCCCAGCTGGGTCCAGTCATTGGGGAGGAGGGAAAGGGGGTTAATTGTGTTGGAAAAGGGCCCAAGGGTTGGAGAAAATAGGCTCCCAAGGATGACCTTGCATCAGAATTGAGATTAATCCCAAAGCATGTTAAATCTTAGACCCAACATATTCAAAACTGAACTTATTCACTTTTTCTCAAAACCTGCCCCTCCTCTCAACTTTTCTATTTCTGTGGATGACCCAAGTCCTCCATGAATCACTGATCCCTACAGCTGGAAATGATCTCTTCCTCACATTTTCTTAGACCACTTTAGTTTCTCTTCAACTATAACATTTTATTTCAAATCATACTTATCGTGAATGTGACCTTTCCCTCTATTAGAATATAAACTCTTTGAGGGTAAGATACCTCTTCTTCCTCTCCCCAATACCTAAAATACAATAGCCACTTAATACATTTTTAACTGGATTAGGGCTGCTTGGAATGTGGACCGGTCCATCTGTCTTCACTAACAAGAAGCAGTATTGGGGTGTGCTGAGGGTGTGGCCAGTGTGGTAATAACCAAGAATAAAAACAAGGAGTGCAGAGGTGGGGGATGGTTCTGGAGGGAGGGGCAGTGTTGGCATTGAAGAGGAGATGGGAAAAGTAAGAGAGTTACCCTGTGACTAGAAACTTTTAAAGTTCATAGATTTCTTTTTTCTTTCTTTCTTTTCCATTTAGTAGTGCTTTACTTTTTTCTAATTACATGTAAAAATAAGTTTTCAACATTACTTTTATAATTCTGAGTTCATTTTTTCTCCCTCTTTTCCTCCCCAGTACTGCAAGCAATCTGATACAGGTTTTTACATGCACAATCATGTTAAACAAATTTCTACATTAATCATATTATGAAAGAAGAATCCTAACAAAATGGAGAAATCCTGAGGGAAAAAATAGAAATAATATGCTTTGATATGCATTCAGACTTCATAGCTTTTCTCTGGATATAGAAAGCATCTTCCATCATGAGTCTTTCTGAATTCTCTTGGATCATTGTATTGCTGAAAAAAGCTAATTCCTAGTTGATCATTACAGAATTGCTCTTACTGTGTACCATGTTCTGGTTTTGCTCATTCACTCAGCATCAGTTCATGTCTTTCCAGGTTTTTCTGAAATCTACCTGCTTACCATTGATGGGCATCTCCTCAATTTCTAATTCTCTGACACTACAAAAAGAGCTGCTAAATTAAAACAACTCTGAAGTACCGCCTCATGCCTATCAGATTGACTAAGATGACAGGAAAAGATAATGATAAATGTTGGTGGAAGTATGGGAAAAATGGAACACATGCATTATTGGTAGAGTTGTAAACTGATATAGCCATTTTGGAGAGCAATTTGGAACTATACCCAGAGGGTATAAAACTGTGCATAAATTTGAAACTATACCTAAAGTGCTATAAAACTGTATATACCCTTTAATCCAACAATGTTATTACTGAATCTGTAACCCAAAGAAATCATAAAAGAGGGGAGAGGACCCACATGTGCAAAAATGTATTTAGCAGCTCTTTTTGTAATAGTAAGGAAGTGGAAAATTGAGGGATGCCCATTAATTGGGGAATAGCTGAATAAGTCATGGTAAATGAATGTAATAAAATACTGTTTATTCTATAAGAAATGATAAGTAGTCTGATTTCAGAAAAGACTGGAAAGACTATATGAACTTATGCTAAGTGAAATGAACAGAAAACCAAGAGACCATCATACACAGCAACAGAAAGATTATGTAATGACTATGATGGACTTAACTTTTCTCAGCAATACAGTAGTCCAAGATAATACCAATAGACTTAGAATGTATAATGCCATCCACATTCAGAGAAAGAACTATGGAGGCTGAATATGGATTGAAGCACACTATTTTCATCTTTTTGTTGTGGTGGTTATTAGTTTGTTTTTTTTGTCACATTGTTTTTCCCTTTTGTTCTGATTTTTCTTTCACAACATGATTAATATGGAAATATGTTTAAAACATGTATAATCTATATCATATTACTTGCTGTTTGGGGAGAAGGAAAGGAAGAGGAAAAAAACTGGAATTCAAAATCTTACAAAAATGAATGTTAACTATCTTTATGCTTAATTTCTAAAATATATAGAGAATTGTCTCATATTTATAAGAATTCAAGCCACTCTCCAAACAATAAATGGTCAAGGGATATGAACAGACAATTTTCAGATGATGACATTGAAACTATTTCTAGTCATATAAAAAGGTGCTCCAAATCACTACTGATCAAAGAAATGCAAATTAAGACAACTCTGAGATACCACTACACACCTGTCAGATTGGCTAAGATGAGAGGAAAAGATAATGATGAATGTTGGAGGGGATGTGGGAAAACTGGGACACTGATACATTGTTAGTGGAACTGTGAACGGATCCAACCATTCTGGAGAGCAATTTGGAACTATGTTCAAAAAGTTATCAAACTGTGCATACCTTTTGACCCAGCAATGTTTCTATTGGGCTTATATCCCAAAGAGATCTTCAAGGAAGGAAAGGGACCCACATGTGTAAAAATGTTTGTGGCAGCCCTTTTTGTAGTGGCTAGAAACTGAAAATTGAATGGATGCCCATCAATTAGAGAATGGCTGAATAAATTATGATATATGAATGTTATGGAATATTATTGTTCTGTAAGAAATGACCAGCAGAATGATTTCAGAGAGGCCTGGAGAGACTTGCATGAACTGATGCTGAGTGAAATGAGCAGAACCAGGAGATCATTATACATGGCAACAACAATACTTATATAATGATCAATTCTGATGGACATGGCTCTCTTCAACAATGAAACGTTTCAAACCAGTTCCAGTTGTTCAGTGATGAAGAAAGCCATATATACCCAGAAAGAGGAATATGAATGTGGACCACAACATAACATTTTCATGCTCTCTATTGATGTTCGCTTGCATTATATTTCCCTTCTCAGAATTTTTTTCTTGTAGATCCGATTTTTCTTGCACAGCAAGATAACTGTAAAAATATGTATACACATATTAGATTTGTCAAGTATTTTAACATAATTAACATGTAGTAGACTTCCTGCCATATAGGGGAGGGATGGGGGGTAGTGGGTAAAAATTTGTAACAGAAAGCTTTGCAAGGGTTAATGTTGAAAAATTACCCATACATATGTTTTGCAAATAAAAAGTTTTAATAAAAAAAAGAAAACTATCTTTACATGTAATTGGGAAAATAAAATACTATTACACAAATAAACAAAAAAAGAGCTGCTATAAATATTTTTGTACATGCAGGTCTTTCCCCATTTTTTATGAATTCTTTTGGGTATAAACCTAGTAGTGGTATTGCCAGATCAAAGGATATACACAGTTTTATAGTCCTTTGGGCATAGTTCCAAATTGTTCTCCAGAATGGTTAGATCATTTCACAATTCCACCAATAATGCATTAGTGTTCCAATTTTCCCACATCTTCTCCAACATTTATTGCTTTCTGTTAGCTAATCTGATAGGTGTAAGCTGATACCTCAGAATTATTTTAATTTGTATTTCTCTAATCAATACTGATTTAGAGCAATTTTTCATGTGATATAGATAGCTTTAATTTCTTCATCTAAAAACTTCCTGTTCATATCTTTTGACCATTTATCAATTGGGGAATGACTTATTCTTAGAAATTTGACTCAGTTCTCTATATATTTGAGAAATAAGCCCTTTATCAGAAACTCTGGTTGTCAGGCAATAACTATAGCAGTCTAGTGTTTGATAAACCCAAAGACCCCAGATTTTGGGATAAGTACTCACTATTCGACAAAAACTGCTGGGAAAATTGGAAACTCATATGGAAGAAATTAGGGCTTGACCCACACATAACAACACATACCAAGATAAGATCTAAATGGGTTCATCATTTAGATATGAAGAGTGATATTATAAACAAATTAGAGGAACATAGGATAGTTTAGTTCTCAGATCTGTGGAGAAGGAAGGAATTTGTGTCCAAAGAAGAATTGGAACTCTTAATTGAACATCAGATAGATAATTTTGATTATATTAAGTTAAAAAGTTTTTTGTACAAACAAAACTGATGCAGACAAGATTAGGAGGGAAGCAATAAATTGGGAAACCATCTTTACATTTAAGGGTTCTAATAAAGGCCTCATTTCTAAAATATATAGAGATTAACTCAAATTTATAAGAATTCAAGCCATTTTTCAATTGGTAAATGGTCAAAGGATATGAGCAGACAATTTTCATATGAAGAAATTGAAAATATTTCTAGTCATATGAAAAGGTGCTCCAAATCACTATTGATCAGAGAAATGCAAATTAAGACAACTCTGAGATACTACTACACACCTGTAAGGTTGGCTAACATGACAGGAAGAGATAATGACAAATGTTGAAGGGGATGTGGGAAAACTGGGACACTGATACATTGGTTTTTGGGTTTTTGAGTTTTTTGGTTTTTTTTGTTTTTGTTTTTGTTTTTTTGCTTTTTGCTGAGGCAATTGGGGTTAAGTGACTTGCCCAGGGTCACACAGCTAGGGAATGTTAAGTGTCTGAGGCCAGATTTGAACTCAGGTCCTCCTGACTTCAGGGCTGGTGCTCTATCCACTGTGCCATCTAGCTGTCCCGACACTGATACATTGTTGGTGGAACTGTGAATGGATCCAACCATTCTGGAGAGCAATTTGGAGCTATGCTCAAAAAGTTATCAAACTGTGCATACCCTTTGACCCAGCAGTGTTTCTATTGGGTCTATATCCCAAAGAGATCTTAAAGGAGGGAAAGGGATCCACATGTGCAAAAATGTTTGTAGCAGCCCTTTTTGTAGTGGGTAGAAACTGGAAACTGGGAGAATGGGTGAATAAATTATGGTATATGAATATTATGGAATATTATTGTTCTGTAAGAAACGACAAACAAGATGATTTCAGAGAGGCCTGGAGAGACTTGCATGAACTGATGCTGAATGAAATCAGCAGAACCAGGAGATCATTGTACACGGCAACAATAAGACTATATAATGATCAATTCTGAAGGTCATGGTTCTCTTCAATGAGATGTTTCAAACCAGTTCCAGCTGTTCAGTGAAGAAAGCCATATACACCCAGAGAGAGGCCTGTGGGATCTGAGTCTGGACCACAACGTAGCATTTTCACACTCTCTATTGATATTTGCTTACATTATGTTTTCCTTCTCAGGTTTGTTTTTTTTTTCCTGTACAGCAAGATAACTATATAAATATATATACATACATTCGCTCTGTCAAATATTTTAACATAATTAACATGTATTAGATTTCCTGCCATCTAGGGGAGAGGTTAGGAGGTAGGAGGGAAAAATTTGCAACAGAAAGCTTTGCAAGGGTCATTGTTGAAAAATTACCTATGCATATGTTTTGCAAATAAAAAGCTTTAATAAAAAAGAAAGAAAGAAAGAAACTCTGGTTGTAAAAAATTGTTTCATATCTTTCTGCTTTTCTTCTAATCCTGGTTGCATTCACTTTGTTTATGCAAAAACCTTTTAATTTAATGTAATCAAAATTATCCATTTTACATTTTATAATATTCTCTATCTCTTGTTTGAGTTTTTCCTTCTCTGTAGATCTTACAGATACATTGCTTGATGTTTTGATTTGCTTATGATATCACCTTTGCATCTAAATCTAAATGTACCTATTTTGACCTTATTTTGGTATACCATGTGAGATGTTGGTCTATGCCTAGTTTCTGCCACACTATTTTCTAGTTTTCCCAGCAATTTTTGTCAAATGATGAGTTCTTATCCCAGAAGTTGGAGTCTCAGGTTTTATCAAACAATAGATTGCTATAATAATTTACTATTGTGTCTTGTGTACTTAGTCTAACCCTGATCTACCTCTCTGTTTCTTAGACAATATCAAATAATTTTTTGATTGACACTTTATAACATAGTTTTAGATCTGGTATGACTAGGCTATTTTTTCTTTGCATTTTTTTTTCATTAATTCCTTTGATATCCCTGGCCTTTTGATCTTCCAAATGAATTTGTTATTATTTTTCAAGCTCTATAAAATAATTTTAGTAGTTTAATTGGTATGGCATTAAATAAATAAATTAATTTAGGTAGAAATATTTTATTACATTAGGTCAGCCTACCCATGAGCAATTGATATTTTTCCAATTATTTAAATCAATAAACAAAAGTGTTTTGTAATTGTGATCATATAATTCCTGGCTTTTGTCTTGACAGATAGATTCCCAAATATTCTATATTGTCTACAGCTGTTTTAAATAGAATTTCTCTTTCTATCTGTTTCTGCTAGGTTTTATTGGTAAAATATAAAAATGTTGATTTACATGGGTTTATTTTATATACTGCAATTTTGTTAAAGTTGTTAATTGTTTCAAATAGTTTTTTAGTTGATTTCCTAGGATTCTCTAATTATACCATCTGCAAAGAATGGTAGTTTTGTTTCCTTATTGCCTATTCTGATTCCTTCTATTTCTTTTTCTTCTCTTATTGTTAAAACTAATATTTCTGGTACAATATTTAATAATAGTGGTGATAATGGACATCTTTGTTTCACTCCAATCTTACTGGGAAAGCTTCTAGCTTAACCCCATTATATATAATGCTTATTGAGGGTTTTAGATAGATACTACTTATTATTTTAAAGAAAATTATGCTTATTCCTATATTCTCTAGTGTTTTTAATAGGAATGGGTGCTATTTTGTCAGAAAAACTTTCTACACTTATTGAGATAATCATATAATTGGTTTTTTTATTGATACAGTCAATATATCAATACTTTTTCTAATATTGAACTATCTCAGTATTCCTGGTCAAAATCCTACCTGGTCATAGTTTATTATCCTCATGATAAATTATTCTAATCTCCTGGATAATATTTTATTTTAAATTTTTGCATCTATATTCATTAGGGAAATTGGTCTATAATTCTCTCTCTCTGTTTTGGCTCTTCCTAGTTTAGGTATCAGTATTAATTTGCATTATAAAAGGAATTTAGAGTTCTTCTTTATCCATTTTTCCAAATAGTTTATATAGTATTGGAACTAATTGTTCTTTAAATGTTTTGTCAAATTCACTTGTAAATCCATCTGGTCATAGGGATTTTTTTTTATTAGGGAGTTCACTGATGGCTTTTTCATTCCCCCCCCTAAAATGGGGTTGAATATTTTATTTCCTCTTCTATAATGTAGACAATTTATATTTTGGTAAATATTCATCCATTTCATTTAAATTTTTGTCTAAATGATTGTCAGATTTATTGACATATAGTTGGACAAAGTAGTTCCTAATTATTGCTTTAATTTGCTCATCATTGGTGGTGAATTTACCCTTTTCATTTTTGATATTAGTAATTTGGTTTCTTCTTTTTTCTTATTATTGTCATTCTCTTGAATGGAATTACTGTTTCTAAGATTTGGTGTTTGACACACTCATTCTTTAGGGTTAGATTATTTATTTTCCAATTAATTTTTAATCTCTCTTTCCATGGCCCTTTGTTACACAAAATTTTTATTTCATCATGATCTGAAAGGAATGCATTTAATATTTCTGCCTTTCCCCATTTGATTGTGAGGTTTTTGTGTCTTAATAAATGGTGAATTTTCATGTAGCTGCCATATACCTAGAAAGAGGTATATTCCTTTATATTCCTATTCAATTTTCTCCAGATATCCATCATATCTAACTTTTCTAAAATTCTATTCACTTCCTTAACATTTTTCTTGCTTATTTTTTGGTTAGATTCATCTAGTTCTAAAAGGGGGAGGCTGAAGACCCCTATTGGCATAGTTTTTCTGTCTATGTCTTCCTGTCACTCATCTAACTTTTCCTGTAAGAATTCGGATGCTATCCTTCTTGGTACATATGTGTTTAGTATAAATATTACTTCACTATCTGTCATATATTTTAGCAAGATGTAGTCTCTATCCTTATCTCTCTTAATTAGGCCTGCTTTTGCTTTTGCTTTTTCTGAGGCCCATATTTCTACTATTTACTTCAGCTAAATGACAATATATTCCTCTCCAATCGTTTATCTTTGAACTGTGTGCTTCAAATGTGTTTTTTGTAAACAACGTATTGTAGGATTCTAGTTTTTAATACATTATTTTCTCCTCTTCTGTTTTATGGGAGAGTTTTTTCCATTCACATTCACAATTATGATTACTAACTGTACATTTCCCTCCATCCTATCCTCCCCCGTTTATACTTCTCTCTCTTTTTTCACCCTGTCCCTCCTCGCCAGCATTTTGCTTCTGATTACCACTTCCCTCAATCTGTCCTCCCTTTTTTATCTTTTCTTTCCCTACAGAGTAGGATAAATTTCTATATTCAACTGAATATGTACAACTCTCTGAGCCAAATCTGGAAAAGAGTAAGGTTCAAAAAATACTCACCTCCTTTCTTTCCCTTTATTATATTAAGTCTTTGGTGCCTCTTCATATAATATAATTTACCCTATTCTGCCTCCCCCTTTTGTCTTCTCCCAGGTCAATCCTTTCTTTTAACTTTTAATTTTTTATATCATTACACACCAAAGCCAACTTACACCCATATATACTCTTTGTATGTATGTATCTATGTATCCTCTTTCTAACTTCTTTAATAGAGATCCAATTCTCAAGAGTTACAAGTATCATCTTATATGTGCTGTTTCTGACTTTCCTAATAGAGATACAATTATCAAGAGTTACAAAGTATCATCTTCCTATGTAAGAATGTAAACAGTTTTAACCTTATTGAATAACCTTTTTTTCTTGCTTGCTTACCTTTTTATGCTTCTCTTAAGCTTTATACTTGAAGATTAAATTTTCTGTTCTGCTCTAGTCTTTTCATCAGGAAAGTTTGAATGTCCCTATTTCATTGAAAATCTACCTTTTCCCCTGAAAGATCATTCTCAATTTTGTTGGGTTGATTCTTGGTTGTAATTCAAGCTCCTTTGCCTTCCAAAATATCATATTCTAAACTCTCTAATCCTTTTGTGTAGAATCTGCTAAATTCTGTGTAATCCTGCCTATGACTTCTTGATATTTTAATCATTTCTACCTAAGTACTTGCAGTATTTTCTCCTTGACTTAATAGTACTAGAATTTGGCTACAATATTCCTTGGAGTTTTCATTTTGGGATCTCTTTCAAAAGGTGATAAGTAGATTCTTTCAATGACTACTTTACCCTCTGGTTCTAGGATGCCAGTGAAGTTTGCCTTGATAATTTCTTAAAAGATGATATCCAGTCTCTTTTTTTGATCATGATTTTCAGGTAGTCCAATAATTCTTATTTCTCCTGGATCTATTTTCCAGGTCAGTTGTTTTTCCAATGAGATATTTTACATTTTCTTCTATTTTTTCATTCTTGGATTTTGTTTGACTGATTCATGATATCTCATAGAGTTATTAGCTTACACTTGCCCAATTCTAATTTTTTTTCCTGAGGCAATTGGGATTAAGTGACTTGCCCAGGATCACACTGCTAGGAAGTGTTAAGTGTCTGAGGTCAGATTTGAACTCAGGTCCTCCTGACTTCAGGGCTGGTGCTCTATACACTGTGCCACCTAGCTGCACCTCCAGTTCTAATTTTTAAGGAATTTTTTCTTCAGTTAGCTTTTGTACCTCCTTTTCCATTTGGCCATTTCTACTTTTTAAGAAGTTTTCTTCAGTGAATTCTTTTGCCACTTGGATAATTATATATTTTTTATTTATTAAAACTTTTTATTTGCAAAACATATGTATGGGTAATTCTTTAACATTAACCCTTACAAAGCTTTCTGTTACAAATTTTTACCCCCTACTCCCCACCTCTCCCCTAGATGGCAGGATATCCACTGCATGTTAATTATGTTAAAATACTTGACAAATTGAATATATGTATACATATTTTCACACTTATCATTTTTGTGCAAGAAAAATCATATCTACAAGAAAAAAATCAGAATGCAATGCAATGCAATGCAAGCAAACATCAATAGAGATCATGAAAATGTTATATCGTGGTCCACATTTCACATCCCTCTCTCTGGGTGTATATGGCTTTCTTCACTGAACAATTGGAGCTGGTTTGAAACATTTCATTGTTGAAGAGAGCTATGTCCATCAGAATTGATCGTCATATGGTATTGTTGTTGCTGTGTATAATGATCTCCTGGTTCTGCTCATTTCACTCAGCATCAGTTCATGCAAGTCTCTCCAGGCCTCTCTGAAATCATCCTGCTCATCGTTTCTTATAGAACAATAATATTCCATAACATTTATATACCATAATTTGTTCAGCCATTCTCCAATTGATAGACATCCATTCAGTTTCCAGTTTCTAGCCACTACAAAAAGGACTGTCACAAACATTCTTGTACATGTGGGGCCCTTTCCTTCCTTTATGATTTCTTTGGGATATAAGCCCAATAGAAACACTGCTGGGTCAAAGGGTATGTACAGTTTGATAACTTTTTGAGCATAGTTCCAAATTGCTCTCCAGAATGTCTGGATCCATTCACAGTTCCACCAACAATGCATCAGTGTCCCAGCCTTCCCACATTCCCTCCAACATTCGTCATTATCTTTTCCTGTCATTTTAGCCAATCTGACAGGTGTGCAGTGGTATCTCAGAGTGGACAATTATATTTTTAAAGGAATTGTTTTATTTGACCAATTTTTATCTTTCCTTTGCTAAACTTTTGACTTTCTCTAACATGTCTTATTCCCCCCCCCATTTTTCTTCTAGCTATCTTATTTGGTTTCTAAAATACTTTTTGAGGTTTTCCAAAAAGACTTTTTGGTCTTGAGATCAATTTATCTTCCCCTTTGAGACTTTGCATGTAGGCATTCTTACACTCTTCTGAGTTTGTGTTTTGATCTTCCCAGTCATCGTATTAGCTTCCTATGGTCACGTCTCTTTTCAGGTTTTTTTTTTATCCATTTTTTAGCTCATTTACTGACTTTTAAAGTTGAACTCCACTCCTAGAGCACAGGGAGAACTATCTCAAGCTTCTTGTGCTGGGGATTGGGGCATCTGGTCACTGGCTTTCTGTTCCAGGGTCTGAGGTGCTGGTGGCTTGCTCACTGTGCTGAGGTAACCTAGCCTAGTTGTACCTCTAGTGCACTGGGCTCCAGGGCTGGTAGTTTGCCTTCCTGTGCTGCATTGAAGACCTCACAGCTAGTCTGCTAAGTTTCTGAGTCATGCTAGATGCACTTCAGTTGCTGATCTGCACCGTGGCTAAGAGCCTCCCACTGACTTACTTGGATACCATCTGTACTGGGCTGTGTTCCCTGCTTACCTAAGTGAGATAGACCTTTCCTGAAGTCCTTCTAAGTTATCTTAAGCTAAAAAATTGTTTTATTCTGTCTTTGTATAGGTTCTGTCACCCCAGAATCCATTTAGAGGCTTGATTTAATGTTGTTTCCAAGGGAGACTGAGGAGAGCTCAGGCAACATCCTAATTTTTCTCTGCCATCTTGGACCCACCCCAGTGCATAAATTTCTTCTGGGCCTTTGATCACAAAACTGAAAATTGACTATAATTCTACAGGGAAAAGGAACTAAGGATCAGCGAGTATGAGCTACCACAAATCGTACCACAAACTTTCCTGCTCTCTTCCCTATTTTTATTAAAGGCATCACCATCTTTTTAGTCTCCCAGGTTCATAACTTCAGTACTATCCTTGATTCTCCTTTACCCTGAATATTAATCAATCACTAACTCTTACCATCTTTGCAAGGTCTCTTCCATATGACTCATCTGGCTACTTATCTTTACTCACACAGCTACCATATTGTCTGATGCTCTTTACCATTTCCCTGGATTATTGTTTCAAGCCTCTCATCACTCCAGTTCATCCTATATATTGCTGTCAATGATTTTTTTTCTTAAGTATGTCTAACATAGATCACCATGTAATATGTCACAGGGATCCATGCAGCCTTTATTGCTATTTATATATTTAGGTATGTATGATTTGATACCTGGCCCATACTGACTCTAGTAAAGACTGAGAGGAAAACTCACATCTTCATTCTGCTTTTTAAAAAAAAAAAATAGTCTTTTGGGGCAGCTAGGTGGCTCAGTGGTTAGAGCACCAGCCCTGAAGTCAGGAGATCCTGAGTTCAAATCTGTTCTCAGACACTTCCTAGCTGTGTGACCCTGGGTAAGTCACTTAATCCCAACTGCCTCAACAAAAAAAAAAATAGTCTTTTATCAAATATGTGCAAATTTTCAACATTCACCTTTGCAAAACCTTGTGTTCCAAATTTTTCCTCCTCCCTGTCCCCAAAGACAGCAAGCAATCCAACACAGGTTAAAAATATGCAATTCATATGTGCAAAACATATTTCCATATTCCACATGCTACACAAGAAAAATCAAATCAAAAGGGGAAAGAAAGAAAAAACATGAAAAAACAAACAAGCAAATAGCAATAGCAACAACAAAAATAAGATGAAAATACTATATTTTGATCTACATTTAGTCTCCATAATTCTCTCTTTACATGTAGACAGCTTTTTCCATCACGAGTCTATTGGAATTGGCTTGAATCACCTCATTGTCAAAAAGAGCCAAATCCACTACAACTGATCATCACCTAATCTTGTTGCTGCTGTGCACAATGTTCTCTTGGTTCTACTCACTTCACTTAGCATCAGTTCATGTAAGTCTCTCCAGGCTTTTCTGAAATCAACCTGCTCATCATTTCTTATAGAATAATAATATTCCATTACATTCATATGCCATAATTTATTTAGCCATTCCCCAGCTTATGGACATCCACTTAATTTTCCAGTTCCTTGCCACTGCGAAAAGGCTGCTAGAAACATATTTGCATATGTGAGTCCATTTCCCTTTTTTATGATCTCTTTGGGATACTGACCCAGTAGAGACACTGCTGGATCAAAGGGTATGCACAGTGTGATAGCCCTTTGGGCATAGTTCCAAATTACTCTCCAGTCATTCTTGTATCTTCAAAAGGTGTATTGGTCTAGAATATCCATTTATTGTGCATTGGATATTGGTAGTGCAAGGATACAAGAGAAAATTCAGAATAAAAGCCCCCCTTTTTTTGTTCATTCCAAGAAGAAAATGGTCCCACCCCAAATAGGAGAACAGTTGCTAACCCTTGGCCATTTTTGCTTCCCTGCTACTAAATACTTAGTACACAAAAGGCAATCTCAGATATTGAGCAAACACATTTATCAAACAAAAGTGTAAAACAGTAACCAGGGAAGTTATAAAGATTAGCTTAGAGCACACAAGAATTAGAAGACTCTGTGAATAAGAATGGAGATGAAGTCTCAAATTACCCCATGCCTGCAGTTCCTGAGAAGTCTCCTGTCATCATTCACAGTCCATACTGTCCCTCTCACCAAATCTCTCTGTCAAAAGTTTCTTCTCCAATCAGAAGTGACATCTTCTCAGAGATTCCCAGTATGCAGAGGCAGAGGACTGTCCTGAGAAAAGCCCTAAACCTCCCATGGACTGGAGTGGGCTTACACAAAGATCTATCATTGTGACTCTCCTACTCAGTCAACTCGATTGATTTCCTTTTGTACTTAGGAAAGCAATCCTTAATAATCTAAGATCCAGGAACTTCTCTTTGTAATCTTTTGATGACTTTTAATACAATAGAATTTTTTTGTAATTCTAAGTATTATATTTTAATACATAATTCTGAGAATGAGTTCATAGGATTTACCGGATTACCAAAGGGGTCCATAATACAAAAAAGTTTAAGAATCTCTACTCTGGAATTAAATACAAACTCCTCTACTGAGCTTTTAAAGTCCATTATAAACTGACCCCAACCTATATTTCTAAACTCATTGGAGATTCCTACCTCTCCCACATTCCATGATCCAGACAAACTAAAGCTTCTCTCTGTTGCACACACACAGCCCTCATGACCTATTTCTATACTCTTGTTCTAGCTAGAAATCCTTCCTCAAGGGGCAGCTAGGTGGCGCAGTGGATAAAGCACCAGCCCTGAAGTCAGGAGGACCTGAGTTCAAATGTGATCTCAGACACTTAACATTCCCTAGCTGTGTGACCCTGGGCAAGTCATTTAACCCCAATTGCCTAAGCAAAAAAAAAAAAAAAAGAGAGAGAAATCCCTCCTCAACTCTGTTCGCAGTGCTTCTCTTGTTTTAAGATCTAACTTAACCTCCATCTTCTGCTTGAAGACTTTCCTCATCTCCCACAAATGCTTGCCCTGTCTCCTGACAAACTACCTTGTATATAATTGTATTTATTCATTTTATATTTATTCTACATACATATGTCCACATATACACATGCATGCATACATGTGTGTTGTATGTATATAAACATGTGTACATGGTGTGTGTGTATGTGAATATGTACATATATTTATATATTGCTGTTGTTCAGTTGTTTCACTCATATCCAATTGTGACCGCATTTGGGGTTTTCTTACAAAAATACTGGAACAGTTGACCATTTTCTTCTCTGGCTCATTTTACAGATGAAGCAAACAGGGTTAAATTATTTTCCCAGAGTCACACAGCTAGTGTCTGAGGCCAGTTTTGAACTCAGAAAGAGAAGTGTTCTTGATGTCAAGTTTGGCACTCTATGCAATATGCCACCTAACTGCCATATACACACACATATACATTTGCATGTATATATATAGATATAACTATATACCTACATGTATACAAATAAATACATATATACTTATAAACACATACACACATGTGTGTACACACATACATACATGCACGTACTTTTCCTCCATTACTATGTAGACTCCTTGTGAAAGGTTATCATTTCATTCTTTGTACTTATAACCCCATTACCTAGCACATTGCTTGGCACAGAGGGCACAGAACAGGCCCTCAGCAAATTCTTATTAACTGATGAATTGATTGCCACTACATATTCTGTTTGTCCTACAAGGCCTGGCTCAAATCCCAACTTCTTTGACCCATCCTTCCTGACCTTACTAGCTTGAAGAAAGTATTGCTTCCATATCATTTCCTGCCTTTAATATTTATTTTATTATGTTCAGTCTTGTGTGATTTCCCCAACTTGTTTGCATGTTTCCAAAGGGTAATTAGGTGCCGTGTTTTTAGGTTATCATTGTACTCCCTACAACTCCTGGCACAGGACCCTGTGTCAGTCAAAACCAAACAATCTTCTTTATGTTCCTTATGCCTTTTATGGATATATTGTTGGCTGAAACTAGTTATATAATGTCTATACATCATCACAATTCTTTCTGAAGTAGTTCCAAAGTGTCCTCAACATGGAAAGATGACTGCAGTAACAGTCAGTATCTGACTTGACCACTATTTCTGATTACCCTCTGGATAAATGAAGGCAAACTTAATAATGGCTTTTAAAATACTTTGAAAAGCACAGAGACATCTAGATGGCACAGTGCAGAGAGTAATGAACCTCAAGTCAGGAAACCTGAGTTCAAATTCAGCCTTAGACCCTGGGCAAGTCATTTAATTTCTGCCTGCCTCAGTTTCCCTACCTATAAAATGAGGATAATAGCACTAACTCATAATTGTTGTGATAACCAAATGAGATACATTTATGAAGTGCTTTGCAAACCTTAAACCACTTTATAAATGCTAGCTATTATTGTTATTGCAATGCTCCTGTTTGTAGGATTACAAACTAATTCAATCATTCTCGAAAATAATTTGGAATTAAACCCCCAAAAGTTATTAAACTGTGCATACCCTTTACCCATGGATGTTGCTATTTGGTTTATATGCCTAAAGAGACCAAAGAATAAGGAAAAGGAGCAGTGTATACAAAAATATAGTACCTCTTTTTGCAATGGCAAAGAATTGGAAATAGGAGTATTCGTCAACTTGGGAATGATTGAACAAGTTATGTTATGAAATATGATGAAACACTTTTGTGCTGTGCAGAATGATAGAGGAAATGACTTAAGAGAAACCTAGGAAGATTTGTGTGAACTGATTCAGAATTAAATTAGCAGAACCAGGACAACAACTTGTGCAATAACAGAAATATTGTAAAGACAAACAACTTTGAAAGACTTTCAAACTCTTATCAGCACAATGACCAATCACAGTTCCAGAGAATTTGTGGTAAAAATATGCTGCTGGATGCAGAGGCCATGACCTTAGAGTATATCTTTTTGGAGGTAGCCAATTTAGCAGTTTGTTTTGACTGATTATATGTGTTTTGTAACTAGGATTTTGTTTTTCTTGTTTTCTTCAGGGAAGAAATGGATATGGAAGGGAGGAAATGCAAATCTGAAAATAAAATAAATTTGAATTGAAAAAACATATAGTGCTTTATTTGCAGGCAAAGAAGAATGAACATTCTTAGCCTGTAGTTGTCACAGAATAGAAAAAAAAGCAATAGCTCTGGAATCAGTCTGTGGGATGTCCTGTAGTCACCTCCAACTTAATACGTCCAAAATAGAAGTCATTATCTTCCCCTGCTAAGCCTACTCCTCCTCCAAACTTCTCTATTTTTGTTGAGGGAAACAACATCCTCCTATTCCTCCAGATTTATAACCTCTAAGTCACCTTTGACATCTCTCTCCACACACACACACACATACACACACATATCTAATCAGCTGCTAATCCCTATTGATTCTACCTCCCCATCTCTCACATCCATCACCATCATCTCTATACTTATATGATCATTGCCCCAGCTCAAGATCTCATCACCTTTCACCTGGACTAATGCAAGAGTCTCATCATCATTGGTCTGTTTGCAGTATAACTCTCACACACAGCTGCCAAAATAATCATTCTAAATGAACAGCTGACCATGTCACTCCCCTGCTCAGAAGCCTTCAGCAGCTCCCTCTTGCCTCTTGGCTGAGATACAAATTCCTCATTCTGGCATTTAAAGACCCCCAAGTTATTTGATTGCTTATACCCTTTGAACCCGAGATAGTATTACCAGGACTATATTCCAATGAGTTTCACAGGTTCAAAGACTTCAAGCTCTCACTTCTAATAAATAGCTCACACTTAGAAGACCTTCAGGTTTACAATGAACTGCTTTACAAAGGTTATCACACTGGTCATCTAGTCCTTCTCTTTTATTTTGCAGAGGGAGAACAGGGATTAAATGTCTTGCTCAAGGTCCTACAAGTGATAAGCTGCAGACCCCTAGGATTCAAAATCAGATCTTCTCCTTTGTTAAATCCCTTTTTACTATGCATGAGACTTTGTGGCTAGGTATAGAAAGATTAGGGAGTGAATGCCAGTGAGGGGAAGGGAATTTCTGAAAAATCAGGTAAATGGCTGTCATGAAAAGGATACTCCTGCCTTTGAACACTGACTCTGTCACTTTCAAGATCTATAGATACTGAGCAAATTATGAAATCCCTCAGGGCCTGTTTTCTCATCTGTAAAATGAATGGGTTGAGATCATCAGTCTTTAGACTTTTGGTTTTATTTATTTTTATACTCTTAAAAATTATTGAAGACCCCAAAGAACTTTTATGTGGGTTATATCTAACAGTAGTTATTGCACTAAAAAAAATAAAATGAATAAATTTTTTAATATTTATTAAATAACAAACTCATTCTATATTTTAAAAAATAACATATTTTATTGAGAAATAGCTATATTTTTCCAAAACAAAAAATAGTAAGGAGTTAATAATATTTAACACATTTTTGCAAATTTCTTTATTATCTGGCTTAATAGAAGACAAATTGATTCTCTAGTCAATTTCTGTATTCGATCAACTGATGGCACATAAATAAATGACTGGTTTAGAAGGGGGAAGACCTAAGTTCAAATCAGGTCTCAGATATTTAGTAGCTGGGAAACCCTCAGCAAGTCTCAATTTCCTCATCTGTAAAATAGGAATAATGACAACACCAATGTCCCAGGATTATAAGGATAAGTGAGATAATATTTGTAAATATTTGCAAACCTTGAAGTATTATATAGTTTTTTATTGTTCAGTTGTTTCAATCATATTTGACACTTCTTGACCTCCTTTGGGTTTTCTTGGCAGAAATACTGTAGTAGTTTGCCATTTCTTTCTCTGGCTTATTTTATAGATGAGAAAACTGAGATAAACAATATTAAAAACTTGCCTAGGATTAATAGCTAGCAAGTATCTGAAAAGATTTGAACTCACATTTTCCAAACTCCACCCTATCCACTATGCCGCCTAGCTGCCCATATAAACACTACCTATTATTATATGTTGTTTTGGTCCAAGTATGCAAAGAAAATTTGTTTTCACGTAGATATGAAATTGGAAAAAGAGAAGAGGGGAAGGGAATAAGCATTTATATAGTACCTAGTTCTGCCAGGCACTGTGGACTTTATTGCACAGACACTTTAAAACTGATTCTCATAACACCCATTTCAAGGTAGGAGCTGTTATTATCCTCACTTTACAGATGAAGAAACAAAGGCAAACAGATTATGTGACTTGACTAGGGTAACATAGTAAATGTATGAGACTGGATTTGAACTCAAGTTTTCTTGACTATTGTGCCACCCAGCTAGGGGTATGGGCAACTGATAAAGCTATCAGTTGGCACTTGTTCTAGCATCCCACATTAGATCATGGTTTCACTGAGAGGATCTTTTTCCCCTGGGTGCACAGTATCTCATGCACTTGACTGGTTTTCATAATGTGCTTCTGGCTAGATCCTATCCCTAGTGTTCACAGACCTCTCTGTCTCTCTGTGCTGACTTGGACTGGAAAAAATAATTTATTTTTCTTGGATTTCCAGATAAGGATTCAGTTTGATGCTAGATCTGTTTAGAAAAGTTAGGGGTAGAGAGGTGGAGTGGGTGGAGGTCGAGGGTAGAGTCCAGTAAACTTCCTGTTACTCTGAAATCTTGGCTCTGCCTGGGGGTGTATTTTGTATAGGAATTTTAATCTGGGTGTTTTTTAGGAAGTGTCTGCCAGGCAAAAAAAAAAAAAAAAATGTAGAAATACTTTTTTTAAAGCCAAAATAAAGCCTTTTAAAGTTGTTCTCCAAACTACCTTTCCAGTTTTACTATGTTATTACATAGTAATAACTGTATGTTCTAGCTAAGTTCAAGTATTAGAATTTCCCAAATTAGATGTAACATCTCCAACAGACAGTTTCCAAGCTTGTAGAGCACATATAGACTCTGGAGCTACTCTCCCAATCCCTATTGCAACTAACAAATTGAGTCTGCAACCCAAATTTTCAGCTGCCTTCCTTGAAATTCTAGGGTTAATCTTAAGGGATTATATGAAGGAGTTGGGAGGTTTTCTAATGCTACAATTCATGAACCCCCAATGATGTTCTCCCTGGCTATCAGGAAGAAGGAAGAATATATTCAGAAATGAATATGATATAAAGACAAGAGGCATTAGGAAAAATAAAATTTTAAAATAAAAAAGTAAAAGTTTTTTGTAGGGCCAATTTCCTTTTTTGTTTGTTTGTTTGTTGAATTGAGATTGTTTCTAGTTTTTTCACTTTTGCCTAGGTCATAGCTACAGACAAATGATCGTTTGCTTTATTACTATAAGTAGCCCTTGAGTACAGGAGGCCAAGCAGTCAGAATAGAATCATGGAGAATCTCAAAATTGGAAAGGACCTCAAGAGATGTCTATACATGAGTAGGGACCCCCCTTTATAATATCCTGACAATTTAAAAAATCCTTCTCTTGAAAGAATTCAATAGTGTACCTTATGTCTTAGTCCATTCCACTTTTAGACAATTTTCCTTTTGGGAAAGTTTTTCCTTATATGAAGAACCCACATTCTGTTAAACTCACCTCCACTTATTGCTTTCTGGGCCCAAGCAGAGCAAGTACAATCCTTCTTCTATTTTCTACTCAGTTTGAGAAGCATTTACAAGTGCTAGATACATGTGATACCAAATCAAAACTGAAAGAATCCTAACCTTCAAAAAATTTACATTCTACTTTGATTGGAGCAAGAGAAGTAAATATAAAATTTAGTTCAGTCATTTTTCAGTCATGTCTGACTCTTTATGAATCCATTTGGGGTTTTCTTGGCAAAGATACTAGAATAGTTTGCCATATACTTCTCCAAATCATTTTACAAATGAGGAAATTGAAACAAATAGGATTAAATAACTTGTCCAGGGTTACTTAGCTAGTTAGTATCTGAGGCAAGATTTGAATTCTTAGAGATAAATCTTCCCACACTATCCACTGCACTATCTAGGTACCTTCAAATATAAAATTTAGAATATAAAATGATAAATGCAATAACAATTGTAACATAAATTAAATAAATAAATGTAAATAAAAATAAAATGTAATGGGTATGGAGCACTAACAACTGGAGGAATCAGGAAAATTCTAAGTTGAGTCTTGCTGGAATTTTAAGGGATGGAGTTGAGGAGGAATTCCACATAATACACAACAACCCTTTAAATGTTGGAAGATAAGCATCATAGGCAGTTATTAAAGTGAACTTGCAGTGAAGAAAACTTTTGTCTCAGACACTTACTAACTCCATGACCCTTGATAAGTGAACTAATCTTTCTCTGCCCAGTTTCTTCAGCTGTAAAATGGGGAAGTGGGACCTGATGGCAGTCCCGCCAAGCTCTAAATCTGTAAATTTGTTTATTTATTTATTTATTTTAAAGCCTTTTATTTTCAAAACATATGCACAGATAATTTTTCAACATTGACTCTTGCATTTCAGATTTTCCCCTCCTTCCCCCTACCCCTTCCCCTAGATGGCAAGTAATCCAATATATATTATACATGTTAAAATATATATTTTATATATTTATATTTTATATATGTTAAAGCCAATATGTGTAAACATATACAATTCTCTTGTTGTACAAGAAAGATCAGATCAAAAAGAAAAATAAATGAATAAGAAAACAAAATGCAAGCGAACAACATCAAAGAGAGTGAGAATGTTATGTTGTGATCCACATTCAGTTCTCTCAGTCTTCTCTCTGAGTGAGATGGCTTTCTTCATCGCAAGATCATTGGAAATGGCATCAGTCTTCTCAATGTTGGAAAGAGTCACGTTCATCAGAATTGATCATCCTATAATATTGATGTTGCTGTATACAATGATCTCCTGGTTCTTCTCGTTTCACTCAGCATCAGTTCATGCAAGTCTCTCCAGGCTTCTCTGAAATCCTCCTCCTGATCGTTTCTTATAGAACAATATTCCATAACGTTCATATACCATAATTTGTTCAGCCATTCTCCAACTGATGGACATCCACTCACTTTCCAGTTTCTTGCCACTACAAAAAGGGCTGCCACAAACTAAATCTATAAATGTGTAAATCTATATATCCTCTTTCAATTTTGGGAGGATCATTTCCAATTTATTCATTTCCAATTTCTTCATCATCTTTCTATGGCGTGGTCTTCTACTATACGATGGCTCTTTAGGAGACCTGTTCCAGCTTATTATCCTGGGAATGATTCAAAGAAAATCAGATAGAGTTGACTTGCCTCCAAAAGGTGAGGGAGGCATTTCTCTGGCATCCTGGAGGTAGACATTTGAGAATCAATGCCACAAAATCTGTTTCTCTTCACCCTTGAAAAAGATTGGCTGTAATTCCTATTTCCAACAGCAGGTTGTGCCGTTGTTCTTTTTCTTTTGGTTGCTTAGCAAGGCAATTGGAAATAGCTGCCATTTACATGGTGGTCTATGGTTTTTCAAGGACTGCCTCATGCATTATCTAATTTAAACTTCACAACAGTCTATGAAGCAGTGAGATGACGTGTTTTGAATCCCAAGCTGAGGGAGCAAGTAACAAGAAGCTAAGTGACCTAGTAGTTATATGACTACTATATCACAAGCTGGTAAGTGACAAGACAGGATTAGAACCCAGGTTTTCTGAGTCTAAATCCAGTACTTTTCCTTCCGTAGCAATGTTGCCTCTTGCAAGTGTCTAAGGCATTCAACTCATTGTTTTTGCTTTTTTAAAAATTAATAGCTCATTTTCAAAATACACACAAAAATAGTTTTCAACATTCACCCTTGCAAAACTTAGTGTTCCAAATTTTTCTCCCTCTTTCCTTGGCTCCCTCCCTAGACAGCAAGTAATACAATGTAGGTTAAACATATGCAATTCTTCTAAACATATTTCCATATTTATCATGGTGCACAAGAAAAATCAGATCAAAAGTTGGGGGGGATGTCAACTCAATTATTTAAAAAATTAATTACCTTCTATGAATCTCATAAGCATAGTAAAACAGTGTGCTAATGTCTGGTGATACAAAAATGGTGGTGGTGGGGGAATAACAGCCCCAACTTCAAGAATTTATAATCTACTGAGGGAAACAGTAACAATAATGCAGGGGAGAATCTCACCTAAGGAAGAGTAGAATTATTGGGAAGATAAAGTATTAAAAGAGAAAAGAACAATAATAAAACTTTGTTTAAGTAAAGGAAGTGTGATCTCTTTGTGGATGAGTCCTGTTTCCTTTTATTGAGGGAGGAGGCAATTAGGATTAAGTGACTTGCCCAGGGTCACACAGCTAATAAGTATCTGAGGCTGGATTTAAAGGATTATCCTCCTAAATCCAAGGCTGTGTTTGAGCCACTGCACCACCCAGCTGCCCTTCTCTTGCTTTTTTATATGTTTGTTGAATTGAATGAGGTGGTTTCCAGGTTTGTTTGAGGTTGCTTTTGTTTTTGTTTTTGTTATTACCTAGGTCATAGATATAGATAAATGGTCATTATTTTTAATATTATAAATTCCCTGGACTTGGACCTAGAAATTTCAATCCTTCTATACTACATAGTAAGTCTATGACCTTTAGCCAATTGTTTCTGCCCTATAACAAACACTCTGTTACACAGTTGTAAAAGGAGAAGTTTAATGTGCAACTCTGACTTATTTAAATCCAATTCACAGACACAGACAGATGATGCTTTATCATCCCATGATGCCATTGGTTCTCTTCAAAAACTCAGGACCATCATCATGACCAATACCAAAAAAAGAAGAATGCTAGCATCCATACCTCTCAGATTTGTTGATAGGCTTACATGAAAAGAGTCAAAATTCTTTATAAATTTGTTTCGAGGTGATTGGGCCATACAGCTAGTAAGTATCTGAGACCAGCTTTGAACTCAGGTCCTCTGGGTCCAGGGCCAGTCAGTGTACCACCTAGCTGCCCTGCTTTATAAATCTTAAAGCACTATATAAATAGAAATCATTGTTATGATTTATAAAGCATTCATTTTGAGATCTCTCCTGGAATCTGGATACTGGCTAAAGAACTCAAGGAATTCAGTGAGGAGTTGGGATGTTGTGAATACTTTGTCTGAATAAAATGTACCTCTCATGGTAGTTAAGCTTTCAAAACTCAACCCTGGAGCCAAAAAACAAAACCAAAATAAAATAAAAAACTCAAAAGCAAAATCCTAGTCATACCCATCTGACAGTATTTTTTCCACTTCCATATTGGGTTCTTGCTGGCAAAATTTGGCTACTTTGGACCTAACTATAGACTGGTACAGACTGGAAACTGTCAGATACCTGAAAAGACCCTGGTTGTTATTCCCTACCTCTTGAAACTTCCCCTGAAGTTTACCCAGTTAACTTCTTCAAGAAACTACAAAGTCATTGTTCCTTAAATGGGCAATCTGTTGGGGATCTGGCAACTGTACTATGATAGAAAGAGGACAGGATTTGCAGTCTGGACACAAACCTAGTTTCTGATTCCAGTATTGCCGTGGCTTTGGGCAAATAACAATGAAATAATTGACTGTTGTTCAATCGTTTCTGCAATGTTTGGCTCTTCATGACCCCATTTGGGGTTTTCTTGGCAAAAATACTGGAGTGGTTTGCCATTTTCTTCTCTAGTTCATTTTACAGATAAGGAAACTGAGACAAACAGGATGAAGTGACTTGTCCAGGATCACAGCTAGTGAGTACTTGAGATCCAGTTTGGTCTTAAGAAGACACATCTTCCTGACTTTGGGCCATCTATCTACTGCACCACCTAGTTGCTCCAAAACAGGTTTTTGGTTTGTAAAGTACTTTACATTTATTATCTCATTTGAGACTCACAACAAGACTAGGAGATGGGTCCTATTATTATCCCCAATTTACAGATGAAGAAACTGAATCTGGAGTTAGTTGCCAGAGTGACATAACTAGTGTCTGAGGCAGGATTCTAAAGCAGGTGTTGCTGACTCCAACTGCAACATGCTATCCATTTCCTACCTATTGTGTGTTAACATTAGAAATAAAAAGATGAAAAACACTTAGTTGACAACCTTAATGAAATGATTATGTAGTAAGAGTTAAATGACCTATAGACAAATAAATATAATAAAATGGAAAACATGAAATAGTCAAAGGAACAAACAAATGGAAGGAGGAGCAGCTAGATAGTGTACTAGATAAAGCACTGGCTCTGGAATCAAAATGGAACTGAATTCAAATACAGCCTCAAATACTTATTAGCTGTATGAGCCTGGTCTGATCACTTAACCTTGTTACCTCAAAAAAAAAAAAAAAGAATATAAGGAAAGTTCAGAAGGGAGAGATCACTGTAAGCTGAAGGCATTAAAGAAAGTTTCACAAATTAGGTGGGGCACCATACATTTTAATATTAATAGGATTTATGTAGTGTTTATACAGCATTTTACAAATATAAGCTCCCTTTATTCTTACAGAATGAGCTGTGAGGAAACTGAGGCAGACAAAGATCAAAGGATCTTAACTAGTAAGTATCTGAGACAAGATATGAAGTCAGTTCCTCCTGATTCCCCACCCAAAGGTCTATCCACTGCTCCATCTAGCTGCCACAGGGGGAAGAAATGTGGTGGTAGAGTCCTCGGGGCACATGGGATTACTTATGAAAAGGCATGTAGACTTCAAAGGCAGGATGCTACATTTGAGTCCAGTCTAGAACATACAAGGAGTGTGGAATAAGGCAAGAGACAGATTGTGGATAGCCTGAGGTGACAGGCTAAAAGATTTGTATTGAGACAATAGATACTTTGGATGTTTTTGAGCAGAGGAATGATTGGGTGGAATCTGTGCAATATTTTGGCAATTGTGTGAAGGATGGACTGGAAAGGTCAAAAACTGCAATTGGAAAGGGAAGGAGGCAAGATAGAACAAGTTTGAGGAGCCGAAGCTGGGCAGCAATGATAAATGCTAGACTTGTTGAGGAGATAAGTGTCAGGATCTGGTGCTTAATTAGATGTGAGAGTGAAGGAGGGAAAGAAGAGGAAAGTCTGATGAATTTAAGGTTTGGGTTTGTGTGAATGAGTAGGAGAACCAAAGAATTACCATGTTAGAAGGAACCTGTTGCCTGTTGTCACACAGGTAAGTAAGTAGCAAAGCAAGTATTCAAATCCAAATATCAGGAATCGAAGTCCCAATTGGTCCATCCATTTATTGTCATCAAGACAACAGCTAATGGTTTGGCTAGAAAAATGGGAATTAAAGTTGGAAAGGTATAATGGGGCCAAAATGTGGTAAGCCTTGAATGGCAGTTTGTGTAGGGAAGAAGAAATCTTTGGAAGAATTGGTTAGGGAAGGGATGTGGTTCAGTTCTGGACTCTATAAAAAGAGTATTCAGGCAGGATATACAAGGATGGGTTGGAAAGGGAGGAAGAGGAGAACTTAGGAGGGAGAAAGTGATTAGGGAGCTATTGTACTCATCCAGACATGTTGATGAGAAAAAAAAAGTATAAAAAAAATAAAAAGGAAAATATAGAAATACATCATGTCATCATCATTTTTTTCTTTTTGGCAGTAAATGCATATAAAAATCTGATATCTAGATTCCTTAATGAACTGAAAGAAATTTATCAAAGTATTATATATATAATGCAAAAGTGATATTCTGTATTGGAAAAGTGCTCAAAGGACATGAATTTTTTGGAGGAGGACATACAAACCATTACTACTCCCTTGAACAATTAATTGTTCACACTCAAAAAATGCACATCAAAACAACTTTTAAGATATCTTATATCTACCAAATTGGCAACAAAAAACCCTGTAATTCATTGTTGACATTGCTATGGAGAAACAGGCATTCTGCCACATTTTTTAACTATCAGGCTGTTTCAGACTTTTTGGAAAGCAATTTAACATTGTCAAATTGACCTAGGAAAACAAACCTTTGACTCCACTAATCTCACTGTAGGCATTGTTATAACAAAGGTGAAGCAAGCAAAGCTGAGGGGACAAAGAAAAACAAATAAAATATTCAGTACTATTCTAAGAATGCCATGTCATTAGGTCAGAAGGGCACAATGACATAATCTTGGCCCAGGAGCAGAATTAACAGAATAACTGTTGGGACTTTATCCTAAAGATAAACTTTATCTTTTATTAAATTATGATTTTATTTTTATTAAAAGAAAAAAAGATTGACAAACATCAAAATATTAAGAGATTAGTAGTGGTAAAAAAGGAAATAACCTGTACATCCAAAGATTTGGGAATGGCCAAAAAAACTGATGTATCCATAGAATGGGTATTAATGTGCCCCAAACAGGAAAAATATGAAGAATCTCAGCCTTCTTTGAAAAAAGCATGGTTCCTTGAAGCAGTCCAGAGTGGAAAGAGGACAGTATTGTATTTCTATTCAGAGCGCTAGCTCTGTCTTCACATTTCAGTTCTGTCACTTACTACATAAATAATTTTTCTTCTCTTGGACTTCAATTTCTTTGTACATAAAATGAGTATGACTTTTAAGCTTCTCTTAGTTTAAAATTGTGAGCTCCTTGAGGACAAGGACTGTCTTTTGCCTCCTTTATTATCCCTAGCAGCACTTAGCACAGGGCCTAGTACATAGTAGGCATTTATTAAATGCGTTTTTTTTTTTTTATTGATTGAAATAAATGATCCTACGATGCAAAGTGAGGTCGATGGAATAAGAACCAAAGAACAAAATTGATGTGGATAAAGTTTCCTAAAATAATAAATAAAAGCAACTAAACAAACAAAAAGTGTGTTAATGGGGGGGGGGGAGAAGCAGGGAAGAAAGAATTCTTGAAACAACTCTCCTGTGTGTCCCATAGAGCGATTTATTTTGTTTCTTTCCAATAATAGTAGTTAGAATTTATATAACTGCTTTAAGGTTTGCAAAGCTTTCTCATTTAATCTTCCCAATTAACTTGAGAAATAGGTGATTTTTTAATGTTATCCCCATTTTAATATGAGAAAATTGGACACGGGGGGGGGGGGATTTCGTGACTCGTCCTGGGGAAGCGTCTGGGGTAGCATTTGAACTCGGGCCCTTTGTGAGTAGCGCTGCCTCACTACGCCACTTAGCGGTAGTATGCATCTGGTGTGTATCAAGGTCTTGGACCAATGACAGGTCCCAGCTAAGTCTGCAATAAGAAATGGACCCTGTCTCCACAGTACGCGCAGTACTGCAAGAGTTTTAGAAACCACTACTTCCTCTCTCCATCAGGATCTAGGAGACGCGGGCGGGGAAAGATCTGAGAGGCCGAAAGATGACGACCGTTGGTTGCACTAGACTGTTGGCCTAGAGCGGTTGAGAATCCCTGCCAGTTCTGCCCATCCAACTCTGAGATTCTAGCTAGGGGCGGGGCTACGAGGTTAGGAGAGGAGCGGTGATTGGTTGAAGGGGAGCTTCCGGAGGCTCTTCCGGCTTAGACTAGGACGCTACTGAATGCTGATAGGACAGTTTGTTGTCAGGCTGCAGGGTCTGCTGGGAGGTGTAGTTTTTCCCAGCCCCGGATTCTCGGACCAGAGAAGGCTTCTATGCAGCGGCCGCCCGCGCCATGTCCCGGGTGCAAGTGCCCTGTCACATCAAGGGGGCTGTGGCGCTGCAGGTGGGCGATGTGCGGACGGTTCAGGGCCGGCCCGGCGTCCTGGTCATCGATGTCACCTTCCCCACTGCCGGGCCCATTGAGGTGAGCGCCGGCCCAAGGGGCTGGGCCGGGGCCGAGCTGGGGCGGGGCTGAGGGAGGCCGAAGCTTCGGGCTTCCCAGTACTCCGTGAAAGAGCCGATTCGGCAGCTCTAAATGCTGACCCTCACTCTGTCCCTGGGCCGCCCGTATGGTGCCAAGAGTGAGGGCGGAAGCCCAGTGACCTGAGCAAGCCGCCTCCCACCTCCGGGCCTCAGTTTATCTGTAGAATGAGAAAGTTGGACCGGATGACCCCTTAGATCTCTGCCCAGCTGTGTGTATGATGAAGATAACGACCTCCCTTCCCCCTTTCAAATTCTTAATTTGTTCAAGGGCTTTGCCCACAATGACTTTGGGGGTTAAATAATACCCACATCCCCCAATAAAATCTGTGATGTCATGGACTTGAGTGGGAACTCTGACCCCTCCCGTTCCACTCTTACCCGATGTCCTTTTTAAATTCCTCAGAAGGGAGTCCACCAAATGCCTTTTCTCTAGTCTTTTTGGCATTTATGTTGATTAATACCAATAGAGCCGATAAAAATAACTAATAACTGGCACATATCGTGCTTTAAATATACAGTCAGGTGTATCGGGGTAAGCCTCACAAGATGGAAAGTAGATTGGACTTGGTAAATTGTCCAGAATTGCATAGTCGCTAATGAGTGTCTTCCAAACTTTTTCTATTAAGTCTTGCTGTCATGGAGCTCAGGGCTTTTCGTTGGTTAACTCTTAAATGGCCAACGTACCTCTTTTTCCTGGTTATACATCTCTTTGATAAAAATATCCATTCTGGCTACTTGTCCTGCACATTTCTTTGGTAATTTGTTGAAACCTATTTACACCCATTTGAGCATTTTTTGACTGCATATTGTAGGCTATGGTATTTTAGAAGTCAAACCCTTTATATTTTCCCTCCAACAACTCCAATGCACATGTCAATATGATACAAAAATTGTTTGAAAGATGGCTCAATAGAGGTGATTTTGCTTGATAACCACCTGTTTAAATATTTTTTATAAAGCTTTTTATTTACAAAACATATGAGTGATTTTTCTACATTGACCTTTGCAAAAACTTTTTTTTCCCAAGCTTTTCCCCTCCTATCCCCCATCCCCCACCCCTAGATGACAGGTAATCTAATACATGCTAAATAGGATAAATTATATGACAAATACAATACATGTATACATATCTATACAGTTATCTTACTGCACAAGAAACATCAAATCTAGAAAGAGAAGAAGAAAAAACAATCTAAGAAGGAAAACAAAATGCATGGAAATATTCACAGACAGCGTTAAACTGCTGTGTTGTGGTTCGTACTCAGTTCCCACAGGCCTCTCTCTGGATGTATATGACTATCTTCATCGCTGAACAATAGGAACTGGTTTGAGTCTCATCATTGTTGAAGAGAACCATGTCCATCAAAATTGATCATCATATAGTCTTGTTGCTGTGTATAATGTTCTCCTGGTTCTGCTGATTTCACTCAGCATCAGTTCATGCAAGTCTCTCCAGGCCTCTCTGAAATCATCCTGCTGGTCGTTTCTTACAGAACAATAATATTCCATAACATTCATATACCATAATTTATTCAGCCATTCTCCAATTGATGGGCATCCTTTCAATTTCCAGTTTCTTGCCACTACAAAAAGGGCTGCCACAAACATTTTTGCACAGGTGGGTCCCTTTCCCTCCTTTAAAATCTCTTTGGGATATAGGCCCAGTAGAAACACTGCTGGGTCAAAGGGTATGCACTGTTTGATAACTTTTTGAGCATAGCTCCAAATTGCTCTCCAGAATGGTTGGATCCGTTCACAGTTCCACCAACAATGTATCAGTGTCCCAGTTTTCCCACATCCCCTCCAACATTCATCGTTATCTTTTCCTGTCATTTTAGCCAATCTGACAGGTGTGTAGTGGTATCTCAGAGTTGTCTTAATTTGCATTTCTTTGATCAATAGTGACTTGGAGCACCTTTTCATGTGACCAGAAATAGTTTCAATTTCTTCATCTGAAAATTGTCTATTCATATCTTTTGACCATTTATCAATTGGAGAATGGCTTGAATTCTTATATATTTGAGTCAATTCTCTATATATTTTAGAAATGAGGCCTTTATCAGAACCTTTGGATGTAAAAATATTTTCCCAGTTTACTACTACCCTTCTAATCTTGTCTGCATTCATTTTGTTTGTACAAAAACTTTTTAACTTATATAGTCAAACTTATCTATTTTGTGATTAATGATGACCTCTAGTTCTTCTTTGGTCACAAATTCCTTCCCCCTCCACAGGTCTGAGAGGTAAACCATCCTATATTGTTCTAATTTGTTTATAATATCATTCTTTATGCTTAGATCATGAATCCATTTTGACCTTAATCTTGGTATATGGTGTTACCACCTGTTTAAATATTAACATTAAAAGGAGCTTAAAATAGACATTTGCCACTTTATGGAGGCTCCCCAATGCAGGGTCCAAATGGAATAGCAATTGACCAGATTTTGATAAGAAATTGTGTACATAGATATATAGAATCGATCTTATTAGTATTTATAATGTGGACAAAGATTAAGCAAAGGATAATGGAATGATGCCCAGAATTGAAGAGGAAGAAGAGACTGGGCTAGATTGTTTTTGAAAAATTATGAAGTTCTTTTAATGACTCCAAGCTTTTTCCCTGGAACAAAGGCCTGTCTTTTTTAAACATCATTATCCATCTGCTGGTGCTGTGTGGCTCTGAGTCATAAGCACACCACAGTTTAGAGAGCTGGAACAATACAGAGACACATAGTGCTCTACAGTAGGCTGTAACAAACTACCAATGAAAAATTATATAGAAGTCATGGCAAATAGGATATCGGAGAGATGTAAGAAGGGAAAAGGATATGGG